>SNQJ01S0028918.1:8916-34030 GCA_010110895.2 Picea sitchensis
AAAAATTAAATTAAACAGTTCGATGTGTGTTGGTGTATGGAACGCACCGGTGCATTTTATGTAATAAACACACCAATTCTTTGAATTTAAAAAATGCATTGAATACAACGTTTTTTTTTTCGCTGAAAATTATGTGATTTATTTATAAAATATATTTAATAGTTCTTGTATTTAATGGTACAAGTTGTATATTGAAAAAAATATGAGTGAGAAGAGTTAAAAAAAGAAAATTTTTGGTCAACACAATGATGACACATCTTGAAAAACAAAAAAGGCAGGTTCTCTATAAATTCTATACAAAATTAATATGGTTGAACTATATGTAAGTTTAACTAATACGTATTGACTAGTGTGTGTCATGCAGGGCCACAAAATGAGGAATCTCGATAACGCTATTTCTTATCTAAGTGCAGAAGAGAGTAAAAGCTTGATGGAAAAATTGCAGAGGGGCGAATTAGGTGAATGAATAAATACTATTCAATATGATTTATTTTTTAATTTACATTAATAATATAATTAGAAATATTAGATGACATGTTTTGAAAAAACAATTAATTCACATATGTTTAATGTTCTATAGGCACCAACAACAAGGGAACAAAATGTCATAATAACAAAGAAAAATTAATTAATATAGAAGATGTAAATGATGATGAATTGGTCCTTAGCTCATCTAGAGTGGTGTTGGAGATTAATTAAAGGTGGGAAAACTTTTCCACAACTATGTGGGATATAGTGGAACAAACATATAGACGTACTTTCTACTTACAATATATAAATCAATCCAATGATTCCAAGAACTAGGTGATATTTAAACTATAAGAAACATTTCTAGAGCAATGGTTAGTGAAACATGTTAGACTTGCAATAGCAAAAACATACAATAAAAAAAAAAATTATTCAAAAAGTAATATTCCTAGAAACATTTTTTAGAAATATATATATATATATATATATATATTACAAAGTATTCATTTATTAATATATCATTTTTGTGATATTTAGTTTTCATATATCGATATAAAAATACTTTATTGTCATGATATTATTTTCAAGAAAATTATGAAAATCTCAGAGGACCAACGAGCCTATATCCGAAATATGCCAATAGGAATATCCAAAAAAGTGTACAAGGAGATGGTCAAAGAATTGGACATAATTGCATCGCATGAGGAGCTATCTCAACAAGAACGTGCTTCAAATGTATGTAGTCATTGAATTTTTCTATTAAGTACAAATAATTAATTATACATTAAATATTAATTTTCAAATATTCTCTTACACAAAAGAAAATGTAATGGAACTCGTTCTACACACAAAATTGGACGACAACAAAGAGGAGGATTGATAGAAAAGTTTGTGAGTAATTGTTATTTCCTTATAACCACTTAAGGGTTTTTTTTGTATATTTTAAGTTGTTTTACAACAACCATCATTGAATGTGTTCAAACAAGTGCTAACATACAAAGAAGAGCCATACAAAAAATGATTGACAATGGGTTAATTAAGGGTTGTGAGTATATGTTGGCATATCAAAAATTAGTTGTCAAATTTGTAAGTATAATCTATGTTGTTTTACTTCCCACATTTTATAATTAATGAAGCAAAAATAATAATTTATATTAAATCAATGATTTATTATCGGGTATAAAACTTGCAGGAAACAAACTATGGAACTGAGCCAACAGAAGAATTGTTGAAATAAGGTATGAGATTTTATTTTTAACATATGTGTATGATTCTTGAGTCACTTCTTGCTTTGGAGGTACGTCGCTTTTCAATTTAGATTCGTGTATATTATTTATTTCAATTTTCATTATTCTCATGAATGTAAATAGACTCATTACAATTTATTTTTATGTTTGTAGATGAAACTTCAAGAAGAACAAAACAATCGAGAAAATCAACTAAACATTCAACAAAATAACTGAAGGCATGGAAGTAGCTCGAGCACTAACAATAGTTCTACTGAAGAATGATGACCAATATATTTGAATATTACTGGAAGCTGCAATTGTATTATTTTGAAATAATTGTCTATGAAAATCAAACATTTTTTTTTGATGTAATGGACATAGTGTCCCAATTGAAAGACAAGGGATTACCGATAAGTGTCCCATTTTGTATGACAAAGACCCTTGTATTCATATAATAAAATATGTTTTAATTTATTCTATTGCGATGTCTAATTCCACTGTGAAATGTTACATCGCTGATTAAATATATGGATGACTAAATATTATAATGAAAAGATACAAAGTATGATGATATAACAAATTAATCCAAACATCGTATCCAAATTCACTAATCAAAATATAAGATATATGTAATTTTTTTTATAAATAATGGAATTACAAAATAACAATAATTGCACTATCACAGGTCGATGTTTCTCGATGTATTTTAATTATTAATCTCATCGGAGCATTTAATATTAAAACTCATTGGTGTGTTTCATATGAAATTCACACCAGTGCTTTTATGTAATCAATTAACATTGGTTTCAATATTAATTTGGTACCACAAAATTATATTAAAAAATTGGTCATCAGTGTGTTAATATTATATGAAGCACCAATGCGTATGTGTTTTTGATATGCATCGGTGCTATTTTGTTATTGAAAAGCACCGAGGATTGTTTGTTACTGAAAAGCATCAATGCTTTTCGGCTTTAATGCACCGGGGAATTTTTCCATGTGACACATCGGTGCATATTATTTGATACAACATCAGTGCCTTCTTTAACGACCCCACCATTACACCAAACAAGTGACATACGATAGGTAAAAAGAAAAATATTTTCGGTAGGAAACATACATTACTTAATAACCACATCAATGACACATCATCCAAAATTTAAGGAAGCAATAATAACACAATCAACCAAGAAACTAGCTAATCAACAACATCAACAATCATCCACATCATCAATCCATCAATATTAATATCATTAAACATGGTGCAAGGGTAACCATCATCGTATAAATCATACATCAATATTTAATAATTGTTGCACACAAGAGTAAACAATTCTAGAACATTCACAAGGTGACTTAAATAATGAGTGAGAGAAACTAGTTACTAATCAATCATGCCACATCATAAATTAAGGTGCAGTGTAGTCGACACAATTTGATATTTATTCCATGGCGCACGAGAAATATAATATCTAAACAATCATTCGTTACAATAAATGTTTATGGCACAAGAAGTGAATAACCATCAACCATTCATTACATTAACCTTTCATTTCGCGCAAGAAGAAATAGCCCAACAATCAATAATTACCTTAATTTTTCATTGTGCACAAGAAAAGTAAAATCAAAACATTATACCATACATCAATCAAGGGATGTGTTTAAACTTAATCACTTAATTATACATGCCTCATCAATATTGAATGCGCGCAAAAATGTAACTATTAATCATAGCAAAATCCAAGGTGCATGAAGTCTAAAATCTAAAACCATCATTTATTACATAAAATCCATTTTTGTAAGAAGTCTAAAATCTATAACTATCATTTACATTATAAATTCATTGCACACAAGAAAGTCTAAAAACTTAAGCATTTAATCATTAACCCAATTTCCAAGGCGCAAGTAATATATTTATTTGTTTAGTCACACATTAATGTTACTTCAATGGCGCAAGAGAATTTGTATTCTCAATTAATTGTACATAAACTTCATTTAAATGGCACAGTAAATTCTAGTTACGCAGTCAATCATTCTTAATCATCAATTTCAAGGCACTGTCGAAAGTCCTGCTACAAATCCAACATCAATATAAGGATGCAATTAATGTCTGTGGAAACTTCCAACCATAGTTATTCAACTAACATTATCAAGATGAAACTCAATAACATCTAAGGACACTCCCTCACTGGTTCACTCTAAAGGATGTTTACTAAAACGATTCACTCCACATGAGCCTAGGACTAGTCCATAAAGTTAACAACTAGACAAGCCTTGATTAAAATTTTATCCAAGTTCATTTAGATAAAATTTTATCTTAGTACAATATGTGCCAACCAATGTCTACTTAAAATTATCTTGGGTCACCTACGCAAACCAGTTTTAATCTCTTGTTGGGTTTCAATACCAAATCCCTATATTTTCAAGGTAAATTTTTATGGGAACAAGGAGTAAGTGGTTAGTACCAAATCCAAAAATAAAAAGTAACCTGAGTTAGATTTTATAACTCAAAAGAGGAAAACGTCATACAAACTCTATCCTCGACTAGGGTATGCCAATCGTATCTAAGTGAAGGGGTACCTTCAAGAGTAACTTTATTAGTTACATTCAAATTACTAACATCAAGCTTCTTAATAATTCTTAGGTGGATATGCCTTTCTTATCCTTAAGAGAGGTTACACCCAAAAATCTAGGTGAAGTTTCTGGAGCTACTGCCACTGGAAGAAGGTGTTAAGGTAGTTGGGAGATGCCTGAGGTATTTCTCCATGAGGGAAACATAAAACAATGAGAAGGGAACTTTGTGGGCATAACCTGGGTAGAAGAACGCAGAGTAAGCAAGTGGATTTTTTAGAGGATCCCACCATTCACAAGGTAGGAATTGCAGGTAACCCCACGGATCGTTGAGAAAAATGAAGTCCCAAGTGATAAACCATCGAGAGAAATTTGGAAAAAATGCCATGGGAGGAAGAAGGAAAACGCAGAGGGTTTAATGGAAACGTTGGGAAAACTCTTGAAAAACACAGAGGTAAGTTCATTCGCCCATAAGTGAATCGCAGAGGTAAGAATCCCCAAAACTCAGAAAAGATGCATACTACACAGGAATTGAAAAAGGAAAAATGCAGAGGTGAGATTGATAAAAACGCAGTCTAGTTTCCCCACAATCTAGGCACGATTTTCACTTGAAATCATCGAGGTAAAGAGGGTAAAATCACAGTTTTCCCCAACAAGATAAGGCATGATTTCAACTTGAATAATAGAGGTAAAGAAGGTAAAATTGCATTTTTGTTTCCCCACAAAAAAAGGCACGATTTCCACTTGAAATCGTAGAAGTAAAGAGGGTAAAATGTAAAAGAGTTGGGCACCTCTAGGAAAATGTCGATGGTTAAATTTGTGGCCCAATCATTGATCATTTTGGTTCCCTCTACCTTCAAATTCATGGAATATAGAGTTCAATCTGTAGATTACAAAAGAAATAAAAAGAGATCTGGAAGGGGAACTCATAAGGGTTCATGATACTAAGAAAATCACAGAAGAAGCCTGCGAACGCAGAGCACTCAAGGAATTTGCCTGGGGTTTAATTTACTCAAAACAGAGAAAGGGAAATCCAACACAGAGAATCAAATGGGTAAAACATTGGGTTAACTACACATGCTAGTCACTAAGAGAAATAAGAAGAAGATCTAAGTAAAGAGGTAAAACGTTGAGCCTTTACTAGTTGCTTGGGTGCAATCTCCCAAACCAATGCAACGATTTAGAATATTGGGCGAAAATATTAAAAGAACGCAGAGGTAAGTTTACTAGGTTGGTTGAAATTAATGCATAGGTGTAGAGAACAAAGAAAGGTGCAGAGACAAAGGTAAAATCGTTGCTTATTTTCAGTAAAAATCGTTGCGTAAGATAGGTAGAAATCGATGAACAAGATGAGAACATCGTGGCAGATTAAATTTGAATTGCAAAGGTTAAAAAGAGTAGAAAAGAAGATATACAATCCATGAGCTAACGACATGAGGGGTGCCCTAGTTGGGATAAAAGTAAATCCATACAGATATTAAAGTCATATCAAATTCGCTAGGGAGAAGGTGATCACTGAGAGAATAAATGCAAGCGAAGCGACACAATGAAGTAAGAAAAATAGATGAGTAGTCATAAACATCGTTGGAAAAAATCCCAAAGATCATTTAGAATATCCCACAAACATTTATACAAAATACTTAAGCACCACGACTTCAATTTAAAATTAAATGAACTTAAGACTTCACATTTACTAGTTCAGTGAGGAATATTGTAACCGAAGGTGGCAAAGTAAGCAAATATTCCAAATTTGTTGTCCCATGCTTGTGCTTCATCCAACTCCTTGCTTGCTAGCCATTGAGACCTCAAAGGTACCTCCCAGCCAATGCTATGCATACTGTTCTCCCCCCTGAACCCCTCGAGTCTTAAAGGGGCCATGCACACAAACCAGAGAAAGCTATCTCTCATATCACCTGGCAAGGTCGAGCTATCACTCTCTATTCAAGCCGGGTATCCCAACTCCCACAAGAAAAATAAGTCAATAAAAATCCGACAGCATAACCTTACGCATGTTAGTCATGATCCATACCCCTCCTCTTCCATTTCCTTTATAGAGTTCTTCTTAGTAACACTTCCATTTTCACATTAAATTTGTTTTATTAAAATTTATTAAGAAAAATTCTCCCCCATACACTTGTCACCTGATCCCTTAGTTACACTAGAAATTCATTTAATTAGTTAAATTAATTTGTCAATTTCTCTCACCCACCTGAAAGCGTTCCTAAAATTGCTCCTCGATATCCCTTTATTCCCTCATATTCCCTTAATGACTGACACCTTTCTTAAAGCTTAGTTGGGTTTATTTTAGGAAAGTTCCCTATACTAGATTCATTCTATGTTCCACATTCCTTTTGCAATTAATTTCCTCTTTTTCTCTAAGATCGAATCTAGCAACATTTGCACATAAACAACAATTAATATTTTTAAATAATTTAATCCTCCTTTAATTTCTAAATTCAATTTTTTCCCCCCATTTTTCTTCATCCCCCCTTTATTAATTGCTTAATTAATTTTTAGTCCTCACTATCTACTTAGATCTAAACTTTAAATTCAACCAGGCTTAGCAAATTTTTAGGAAAATTTTATAATTATTAAACTTTACTCATACAACATTTATTTTAAGTCTCGCCAAGTCAAAAAGGGATATTGTTTTCTAGGTACCTCAGTTCATTGACTTACAAATTTTAAAAACCGCGACATGCCCTTCAAGACGCACTACGGGCTCCAAGGGTGCCACTTGCTTTCATTCAATTTTCATTTATGTGACATTCCCTTTAAGACGCACTACATGCTCCAAGGGTGCCACTCGCCTTTTGACTGATTTTGGTAGACATCCTCCCTTGGAGTCAGTACTCTATCAGGAGACCTTGTGGGAGACTAAGGGCCCCTAGGAAATAATGAACCTACCTTATTTCGCACCCCTTAGAATCTTCGTGAGCGAATGTCTCAGTATTCCCTCATGACATCATGGATCTCTCGAACTAGGTGATCGTTAACCTAAAGTATGATCTAGGGCGGGAGTACTAATAGGATGTGGCAGGAATGTTGCCACATATCTCCCTCAATATCTCTGGTTGTCGTGCATGACCCCTTTACTCCAAATATGATTCTGATTACCAAGAAATTGTCACCCTACATCCATCAATGAAACATGTCAACGATCCATAAATAACATCATAATTTACCCAATCATATGTGTTACACATTATTTTGGTCACCCTTGTGATGTTTATACTAGTGTGTGTTCAGGCTCTCAAAAGGATATTTTGCATGAGAAAAGTAATTAGTTTCTCCCTCTACAAAGCTTGTTTTTAGAAGGCCATCATAGGCTAGGAGTATTACACAGTGTAGAAATGCATGATTTCCAGAGGCTGCTCTAAACCTGGCTTGCGGAGTTTCCGCATGTTTCTCTATAGGCAGGGTGCAGCAACATTTTAAGACTAAGAAAAGGGACGAAGTTAATGAAGGTTATAGAAAGGAATCTTCTAGAATTTGAGGTGGAATTCATATGGTTGGGATCCTACTGGATTCTATGATTTGGTGGGATCATCCTAATCTCTTTAACCATCTCTCCTTCTCTTATATAATGATGGATTTCTCATGGAAAAGGTTAAGCATTAAGAAAGAAAGAGAAAGTAAGGAATGAATTAAGGTTGAATAGGCTATGAATTATGTGAGGAACTCTAATCCATATGCTTGAGGTCCTCATCCCAGCCCATCAAGTTATTGTGGATCATCTTCATGGGAGCATGGAGAAAGTCTGTGTTGGAGCAAAGGGCCACTGAAAGGGAACTTAGTGACATCAAGGTTGTTTGGTTGTATCTTCCACTTTCTCTTAATATAATATAGTGGCATGATTCCTTACCATAAAATCATTCTCATTTTATTACATGATTCCTTGATCACATGTATAAGTATTCATTGAATATACTATTATTTCCTTCACTTTGGTTGGTTTGCGTTTCATTGCAGGATCAATAACACAAGAGAACCAGAGCGAAGCAGGGACACCAAAGTCATAAGGAAGCGATATTCAAAGGTAAGTTACTCATCGTCTCTTTGACAATAGATTCAATGATTAGAGATTAGGGAAAGTGCCATGTCTTGTCTTGTTTTGTTCTAGATCTAGGTGGATCTAGGGAAATTAGTTTATGTCCGCATTTACCGATATATCCAATAACAATATGTCAAATATGAAATAACATAAAGAATCAAACCACATACATTCCACTCCCTGACTCGATCCGGAGTCCAAGGATGTCCATCAATTCCATCAACACCCTCAATCTATCAAGTGTTCTGCACACTCAGGAGAAACCAGTCAATAACACATGTCTATACATAAATAACATAACATGAGATCATAATCCACAATCTCATCATGAAAATCCATAAGCTAAGAATTCAGACATATAATGAACCAGATCACTTGCACACAAGTGTCCTCAAGGAATAATTCAATTCATTTGGCCACGCAAGAGAGGAATGTTACATACACCCCCTCTTGTTTTAAACTTCGTCTCGAAGTTTCACAGTATACAAGTGCAGAAATAAGGTATATGACAATATCTAAATGTCTAGCTATCAAACAAAATGGAAATCGTTGACACAGATCATATGCGTCCTCCCAGGTAGCCGAGTGTGGACTATAATTTTCCCACTGGACATTGACCTCTTCGACAGTTCGACGCCATAGCTGTCGAATGCAATGGTCTAGAAAGCGGATTTGTTGCACCGGGAGCGCACCATCACCCAACATCTTCCAAAAAATCAATTCAATCACATGTGTAGGATCACTAACATACAGTCGCAATAGATACAAGAAAAAAACATCACATAACGCCTCAAAGAATGAGGCACGACTAAAAAATAAGACTATTTTATAATTATGGTCGAGATGATGTGCATAGGAAACCCTTCTTCCAATCCCGCACTTCTTCCATCGCCTTTTTCATATTGTTTGTATTTGATATTTCATTTCTTAGATCGCTTCTGGTTCTACGAGAACTGCATCCTTGAGTTGATCCCAAATCAAAGGAATCTGACACGGTCACCCACAAAGAAACTAAAATGGCACCATTGTAATGCTTATTTGATAGTTCTTTTTGTATGCCAACTCTACCAGTGGTAAGAAATCCTCCCAATGCTTGTGTTGATGCATCACGTACATGCACAACAAATATTCCAATATTTGGTTTGTTCTTTATGTTTTCTCATCTATCTTCGTGTGATATGAAATACTAAATTCAAGTTGGGTTCCAAAATCATCTTGTAAACATCGATCCTCTATCGAATATGACTCTTTTAGTCACACCAGGCTATCTCACAATATCGCTGAAAAAATTCTAGCTATGTCAGGTGCTTGATACATCATACACACATGAATATAATGTGCACTCTTCATCAGAGTGTCGACTATCACGAAAATTGAGTCATGCCTCCTTGCCATTAGTGGTAATCCAATGATAAAATCCATCAAAATGACCTCCCATTTTGATTTTGAAATAACGTGCGGTTGTAGTAATCTTGTTGGATGTCTATGTTCAACCTTTACTTGCTGACATTCTAGACACCTTGCCATGTATCTAACTATGTCTGCCTTCATTCATTTCCATAAGAATAAGGGATTAAGGTCTACCCTCATATTCATTACTCCTAGATGAGCCATGTGCACTGCTCTATGATCTTTGTTTAAGATCAAAATTCTCAACTCGTCGTTAGGCGGTATGTAAATATAGTGATTAAACCTCATTAATCCATCATTGTCCATAGTAAATCCGTCAATTTTGGTACCAACATGGTGTCTTGTCTAATATTTTCCTTAACCTATTTATACCATACATTGTCGTGTTTTATAGTTAGAATCCTTTCACGAATATTCATCTAAAGAGGTATCACCGAAAATATGTGTGGTATCTAACTCAACACATCTGCCACTCGGTTCACTGATCCTTTTATGTATATAATCTCAAAATCGTACTCACTAAGAATTTCTGACTAACGCTTTTGTCACGTGTTCAAGTCACTTTGCGTAAAAATTTGTTGCAAACCATAGTGGTTGGTTTTCAGTTTGAATTTTCGTCCAATTAGGTAATGTTGCCATTCTCTCATGGCATACACAATGGCCAATAAATCCAAATCATGTGTCACGTATTTCTCTTCATGCCTTCTTAATTTCCTTGAGACGTAAGCAATCACTTGAATGCCTTGCATCAAGATTTAGTCTAATCCTTCTTTAGATGTGTTTGCGCATACCAATAAGTCCCCATCCATGTCGGGGATTTTTTTTTTAGTATTGATGTTGTCGTCAATCGCTCCTTGAGCCTTTGGGATGCTTCCATGCATTCTCAGTCCATACCACTTCTTGTTATTCTTCTACAATTCCGTAATCTAATTTGCTATATTCAAAAAACCCTCAAAGAACTGTCGATAAAATCCAGCTAAACCCAGGAAGTTACATACTTCTGGTATGTTCGTCGGTGCAGGACATTCCCTAATAGCCTCTACCATTGTTGGATCCACAACTATACCTTCATTGGAGATGACATGCCCTAAGCAATGAATCCTTGAGACCATTACAATAGTTTCTGGTAAATTGTGTTCCTATAAACTCTGTAATGCTAGGCACAAACGTGTTACAAAAACAAGACCGTGGAGCAATAAAATAAAACAAATGTGGAAACAAAACACAAAAGATACATAATATAGTAGAGACACATATTTACATGGTTCACCCAGTGTGGGCTACGTCCACTTGAGAAATTGTAAGGTCCTTCCTTTATTATTATCCAGCATATGAAGGGATACAACCTACAACAAACCCGATGTAACTTCCTCTTCTTTCTCTCACAGTCTCCTATCTCAGAATACAATATTCGCCATCCACCATAGCCACAATACATCTCCCTCATAAAAGAGGGTTTCCTTCTAGGGAAAAAAACCCTAACATAATCTCTATCGTTAGATCTGTGACCTTATAATGAACGGTCCAGATTTACAATGAAATTACAATATACGTGGACCTTATAATGAACGGTCTGTATTTACAATGAAATTACAATATACATTTCTATAAGGCATTTTTCCTTCTAAGTTTTGGCCTCCTAAAACCTCGCTGCCCCTGCATTCTGTACTGGGATAAATTCTCAGACTCATAGAGGTGTACTTCTCTCAGACCAAGGTAGAGTGTGTACATACTCGATGTAAATACTTCATCATGGGGTATAAACACGGCTGAAAGTAAAAGACCTCTTAATCATGAAGATAATCAGGCTCCACAACCAACAAAACATTCATCATGTATTGTCGTTGTCAAAGAACATATCAGATGTCGTCAATGAGTACTTGAATAACTTGTCAAGGGATTCACGAAACAACCCTTATTCAAGATCATTAATAAACTTGGGGCATTTGTCTATCCCCATAGCCAAATGGTAATCTCGTAATGTCCAAAACTCGTCTTGAATGTGGTCTTAGGAATGTCTTCCTCCTTTATCTGTAACTGGTGATACAATGATCTCAAGTATATGTTCGAAAACACTGTCTCACCTTTAATCTGATCAAGATATCATATATTCTTGGCAACAGATATTGTTTCTCATTCGTTGCCTTGTTCAATTGACGATAGTCAATGCAGAGTCTCCATGACCCATCCTTCTTCCTCAGGAAAATAACAGGTGCACCCCAAGGTGACACACCTGGAAGTATAAGTTCTAGGTCTAGAAATTCCTTCCATTGCATTTTCAACTTTTGTAACTCAGTGGTCGACATTCGATGAGGCACTCTTTCTATCGGTTCAGTTCTAGGTTTCGATTTGATTTTAAACTCCATCTTGGCTTCAAGCGGAACACCTGGCAATTCTTCTGGGAATCTTGTCTGTAAAATCTCATGCTACTGGAAGGTTTTCTAATCATTCTACCATTCCCTTTTCATTCAACACAAGGATCGCAATAATCTTGCATCCCTTGTGTATGCTCTTCCATAGTTGTAAGGATGAGATGAACCTTAGGGAAACTTCTTGGTTTCCTCCTACAATCACTCGTCCCTGTCCCTCGTCATCAATCAAACTCAATCATTTCATATTGTAGTTGAGTATCGCATCATGCGATTCCCATTAGTCAATATTGATCATGACGTCATAAGATCTTAATATCGTGACGTATAGTTCCGACTTTGTTACACTATTCCCCTAGGTTAAGGCTACATACCATAACCCTTCCTCCATCCTATTTCTTGGCTCCCAAAGCCATTTCTACATGGCCTGACTTGTCTTGTTCGACCATCTTTACCTAAATCCCTTCAACACAGTCTAGAATAAATCTCCCTAAGCACTAGGATCTAACAAATACTAAAGTTTGGTTGGCGATGGTACCTGACGCCTAGAGTATAGTGGTATGGTGCTCAACATGGTGGTTATTCACCGCGATCATTAATCCTATGGGACTTGCCCATCTCCACCATAGTAGTGTGTCCTGTTGACCTCGTCACTCTAGCCCTTTCAACCGAATAGTCTTGCTGGTATGGTGTCTCTCCACATGACCATATCCCACCTCTGGTCTAGTACTCCTGGCCCCAAAATAGAAGTTGTTGGCCCACCAGCCTAAGATCCTGGTCTTTTCTACTAACAAACCTAATTGTAGTTGTTGGAGGCGGTCCCCTGTAGGGGGTCTTCTACTGAGGAACCCGTTGTCGTGGTGTTGCGAACAAGGGTTCTAGAGATGTATCTTGATACCGATATGTCTTGTCTAGTTGGCGTCTGATGCTGTTGTGCACTAGATGTCATCCGTCCAAACGATCTTGTAGGAGTCTTGCTCTAACTCTCGTGGTCAATTCTTTCTCATCCATGAGCCTTAGTGGACTACATCGTGCAATGTCTGAGGCATTTATATCCTCTCCCTTGCACGGAAGCTAGATTTAAGGACAAACACAAAATTGTTGACCTCTATCTTCTCCGTGTTCAGATGCGGGGCATACTAAAGTAGCTCCATAAATCTGGTCTCATAATATGACATTGTAAGAACACTCTGTCGTAAGACATTGAACTCATCTAGTGGGTGCTCAATGAATTCCTCTGGCAATTACTTCCCTCGAAACTATTCATCAAACCGTTCCCATAACACGGCTTCGACAAACATGTTTAGTTGAGGCAGGAGCATATTCTACCATAGAAGAGTGCTCCCCTATAGCTGAAGACTTCCATAAGGACCTTTGTGTTTGAGATCATAACCATAAAGTGTGAAGCACACCGCCTTGTTCTCCATCCATGCCTCAACGTTGAGCCATCCGTGGCACTCGTGAACTTGGGAACTTAATCTTATAGAGTTCTATGTGAATTATACGAGTGCTGGCAGGGGCACGACGTGGACCCTCAGGCGTACAAGCACCCTAGCCTCATATTAGTACAGACGGTTAGTCAAGGCCTCTAACATTCCTTGGAAGGACCTTGTTATACCATCCACATCACTTACAAAAATCGACTCCTTCTCGAGGACTTGTCCCTCCCCTTAGGGGTTAGAATCTTAGGGAACGAGCGCCTCTGGAGGTGTCACACCTCCTTCCCCAACACCACGTTGTAAATATCTGCAACGTCCTGTAAACGTGATTACCACATGGAATGGTTAATATTTTAATCAGAACTAAGTAAAAATCAAGGCCTCAATTCAGTGGAAGGCGTGGCTATCCATAGTCGTATGGTTGAACTCGCTATGATACCATATGTAACAGCCATTATGTTATGCCAAACAAGGGCCATAAAATAGGTAAAAAAAAATTGTTTTCGGTAGGAAACATACATTACTTAATAACCACATCAATGACACATCATCCAAAATTTAAGGAAGCAATAATAACATGATCAACCAAGAAACTAGATAATCAACAACATCAACAATCATCCACATAATCAATACATTAGTCTTAATATCATTAAATATGGAGCAAGGGTAACCATCATTGTATCAATCATACATCAATATTTAATAATCGTTGTGCACGAGAGTAAACAATTCTAGAACATTCACAAGCTTAATTAAATAATGAGTGAGAGAAACTAGTTACTAATCAATCATGTCACATCATAAATTAAGGCTTAGTGTAGTTGACACAATTTGACATTTATTCCATGGCGCGCGAGAAATCTAATATATAAACAATCATTCATTACAATAAATTTTTATGCCGCAAGAAGTAAACAACCATCAACCATTCATTACACTGACCTTTCATTTTGTGCAAGAAGAAATAGCCCAACAATCAATCATTACCTTAGTTTTTCATTGCGCACCTAGGACTAGTCCATCAATTTAACAACTAGACAAACCTTGATTAAAAGTTTATCCAAGTTTATGTAGATAAATTTTTGCCTTAGTAGGATATGTGCCAACCAAAGTCTGCTTATCATTATCTTGGGTCACCTACGCAAATCGACTTTAATCCTACGCAAATCGACTTTAATCTGTTGTTGGGTCTCAAGACCAAATCCCTAGATTTTCAAGGTAAAAATTTAAGGGAACAAGGAGTAAGTGGTTAGTACCAACTCCAAAAATAAAAAGTAACTTGATTTAATATGTTATAACTCAAAAGAGTAAGACATCATAAAAACTCTATCCTCGACTAGGGTATGCCTATCGTATCTAAGTGAAGGGGTACATTCAAGAGTAACATTATTAGTTACCTTCAAATTACTAACAACAGGCTTGTTAGTAATTCTTAGGTGGATATACCTTTCTTATCCTCAAGAGAGGTTACACCCAAAACGATGGGTGAATTTTCTGGAGCAACCACCATTGGAAGAAGGCGTTAAGGTAGATGGGAAATCTCTGAGGGAGTTCGCCACCAGGGAAACATAAAACAATCAGAAGGGAACTCTACGGGCATAACCTGGGCATAAAAACACAGAGTAAGAAAGTGTATTGTTGAGCAGATCAAACCATTCGCAAGGGAGGAATTGCAGGTAACCCCGCAGATCGTTGAGAAAAACGCAGTCCCAAGTAGATAAACCACCGAGAGAAATTCGACAAAACCGCCATGGGAGGAAGAAGGAAAAAATAGAGGGTTTAATGGAAAAGTTGGGCGAACTCTTGAAAAATGCAAAGGTAAGTTCAATTCACCCAGAAGTGAATCACATAGGTAAGGCTCCCCAAAATGCACAGAAGATGCATACTACACAAGAATTGAAAAAGGAAAAACGCAGAGGTGAGATTGGTAAAACCCGTCTATTTTCCCCACAAGATAGGGACGATTTTCACTTGAAATCGCCGAGGTAAAGAGGGTAAAATCGCAGGTTAGTTCCCCCACAATCTAAGGCATTATTTCCACTTGAATCGCAAAGGTAAAGCGGGTAAAATCACAGGTTAGTTTCCCCACAAGCTAAGCAGGATTTCCACTTGAAATCACAGAGGTAAAGAGGGTAAAATTTAAAAGAGCTAGGATCACTGATCATATTGGTGCCCTCTACCTTCAAAATCGTGGCACATAGAGTTAAATCCGCAGAGTACAAAATCAATAAACAGATATCTGGAAAGGGAACTCGCAGGGGTTCATGATAATCAGAAAATCACAGAAGAAGCATGCCAATGTAGAGCACTCAAGGAATTTGCCCGGGGTTTAATTTACTCAAAATAGAGAAAGGGCAAGCCAATGAAGAGAAGCAGATGGGTAAAATGTTGTGTTAACTAACCATGCAAGTCACTGAGAGAAAGAAGAAGAAACTTTAACTAAATAGGTAAAATGTTGAGCCTTTACTAGTTGCTTGGGTGCGATCTCCCAAAGCAATGCAACGATTTAGAATTCTGGGCGAAAATCTTAAAAGAACGTAGAGGTAAGTTCACTAGGTTGGGTGAAATGCATTCATAGGTGTAGAGAACAAAGGAAGGCGCAGAGACAAATGTAAAATCGTTGCTTATTTTCAGTAAAAATCGTTTCGTAAGATAGCTAGAAATCATTGAACAAGACGAGAACATCGCGGTGGATTAAATTGGAATTGTAGAGGTTTAAAAGGGTAATAAAAACAGAGATACAATCGAGAAGCTAACGACAAGAGGGGTGTTCTAGTTGGGTGAAAAGTAAATCCATACATAGAGATTAAAGTCCTAGAAAATTTGCTAGGAAGAAGGTGATCACTCAGAGAATAAACGCAAGTGAAGTAGCACAATGAAGTAAAAAAAATAGAGTACCGATAAACATCGCTGGGAAAAATCCCAAAGATCATTGAGAATATCCCACAAACATATATACAAAATATTTAAGCATTGCGAATTCAATTTAAAATTAAATGAACTTAACACTTCACATTTACTAGTTCAGTGAGCAATATTGTAACCGAGGGCGGCGAAGTAGGTGAAGATTCTGAAGTTGTTGTCCCATGCTTGCACTCCATCTAGCTCCTTGCTTGTTAACCATTGAGACCTCATTGGTACCTCCCAGTCAATGCTAGGGGTACTCTTCTTCCCCGTGAGCCCCTTGAGCCGCAAAGGGGCCCCACACACAAACTAGAGAAAGCTAGCTCCCATATCGCTTCGCAAGGTCGAGCTACCACTATCTATTTGAGCTAGATATCCCAACTCCCAAAAGAAAAATCAATCAATAAAAATACCACAACATAACCTTATGCATGTTACTCATGATCCATACCCCTCCTCTGCCATTTTCTTTATAGAGTTCTTCATAGTGACACTTCCATTTTCACATTAAATTCGTTTTATTTAAATTTATTAGGAAAACTTCTCCCCCGTACACTTGTCACCCAATCCCTTAGTTGCACCATAAATTCATTTAATTAATTAAATTAATTTGTCAATTTCCCTCGCCCACCTAAAAGCGTTCATAAAAATTCTCCTTGATGTCCCTTTATTCTCTCACATTCCCTTAATGACTAACACCTTTCTTAAATATTAGTTGAGTTTATTTTATAAACTTTTTGTATACTAGATTCCTTCTATGTTCCAAGTTCCTTTTGCAATTAATTTCCCCTTTTTGTCTATCGAATTTAACAAGTTTTTCACATAAACATAAATTAATTTTTTTAAATAATTTAATCCTCCTTTAATTTCTAAATTTATTTTTTGCCCACCATTTTTCTTCATCACCCCTATATTAATTGCTTAATTTATTTTTAGTCCTCACGTCCTACTTAGACCTAGGCTTTAAATTCAACTAGGCTTAGCAAAATTTTAGGAAAATTTTATAGTAGTTAAACTTTACTCATACAACATGTATTTTAAGGCTCACCAAGTCAAAATGATATCTCTTTTTCTAGGTACCTAGGTTCATTAACTCACCAGTGTTAAAAACCATGACATGCCCTTCATGGCGCACTACGTGCTCTAAGGGTGCAACTCACCTTTTGAATTATTTTGGTAGACGTTCGCCTTTGGAGTCAATACTCCATCATGCGACCTTGTGGGAGACTAAAGGCCTCTAAGGCATAAGGACCCTGCCTTATTGCGCTCCCTTTAGAATCTTTGTGAGCGACTATCTCAATCTGCCCTCATGACATCGTGGATCTCTCGATCTAGGTAATTGTTAACCTACAATTCAATCCATGGTGGGAGTGCTCGTAGGCTGTGGCACGACTTCTGCCACACCTCTCCCTCAATATCTATGGTTGTCGTGCATGACCCCTTTACTCCAAATGTGAGTCTTATTAGCAAGCAATCGTCATCCTGCACCCATCAACGAAACATGTCAGCGATTCATAAACAACATCATAATTTACCCAGTCCTATGTGACATATGAATTAGCAGAAATAATCAAACCATATACAGTCCGCTCCCTGACCTGATCTAGAGTCCAAGGAGGTCCATCGATGCCATCGACATCCTCAATCTGTCAAGAGTCCTGAACACTCAGGAGAAACCAATCAATAGCACATGTCTATACATAAATAACATAACATGATATCATAATCGACAATCTCATCATCAGAATCCATAAATGAAGTAGTTAGTCATATAATGAATCGGATCACTTGCACGTAAGTGTTCTCAAGGAATAATTCAAGTTATGTGGGTGCATAAAAGCGGGATGTTACATCTTCTTATTAGTAATGCACTGGTGCATTCTATGCAGAAAGCCTCAATGCTTAATTATTTTTTAACTGTCCCGGTGTGTTTTGATGGTAACGCCCTGATGCTTACACGACAAATGCCCCGGTGTTTATACGACAAACTCCCCGGTGCTTAAATATTTTACTTCCCCCATGCTTTCATATTTTATGGCCCCGGTGCCTGAAGTTAAGTGTACAACACTTATGTTGTATGTGTATGTACACATCGGTGCTTATGCCTTATACAAACACATCGATTTGTAAACATCCGCTAGCAACTTTGGTTGCCCATTTTTTTTTAGTTATAATCAACTTTCGTTATAGTATCTGCAAAAACATTTGCTATCGACAACAAATGTTGTAGCAGAGGTTTTTTTGATATTTTTGCCAATTTTGTAACACTAGAAATCTCTGTTATAACTTCCACTAAAAGGTCTTTTCCTTATAATGTATGGTTGGTAATCGTTCTCATAGTTGTGTAATTTCTTCATTGGATTTTTCCTTCTTTTAAGTTAACTTGGGAGTGGGATCTCTTTTTAATCATTTTAATTTGTACATAAAGTGTGTGGGGAGTTAAGATTGCCTTCCTATGCAAACAAGCAAGGAAAGGAATCCCTTTTCCATACGTTTAAAGCTTAAATTATAGACAGGGCCCCTTGCCAGCGATTTTAGGCTTAGGTTCCAATTATAGAGAGTCAACTTATAACGAGATACAATCACATGTCATGAAAATATATGTTGAGATGTGTTTCTTGGGAATTAGTGGGAAATAAAATTTAGTATCTAAGTTGTTCTTAGAGCATAATTCAGTTGATTGAAAGTATGTATTTAATTTTTTTTAATGTTTTTGATATATGGGTGTAGTCTAAAAATATCTTCACTACTCCATCAAGCCGTACTATATGTTTATAAATATCAAAAATAAAAATGTTAAAATTTTTTATAGGTCTTCTTTTTATTCAATAATACACTCAAAGAGGTTAATAAGTAGAGATCATTTTCATTTTACTTGGATTCATGATTCATCTTGGAAGAAGGTTATTATAAATTTTTGAACAACAATAGAACCTGAGCCAGAAAGAACACAATCCCATAAAAACCAATATATCATTAAAACAAGATTTATAAATAACTCCAAACTTTTAAATAATTTTTGAAAACCAAAACTTATATTCTATTATTAAGATAATGATATTTATTGATAATCGTGATATATAAATAAGTGAAATTAATAACAACAACGTTGCTACTTAATCTAAAGTAATTATAAAACATTTCAAACCTGTAATAATATATTAATTGTGCATCACTTAAAAACAAAAACCACATTTCAAACCTGTAATAATATATTAATTGTGCATAACTTAAAAACAAAAAAACATTTCAAACCTGTAATAATATATTAATTGTGCATGGTATAATGAACAGTAAGTTTAATGGAACTGATACTGGGGTTCGCAGAAGTGGAGGAAACCCTAGCCTGATGCCCATGCGCGCCTCAGCTTGATCGCTCCATCACGCGCTGCAGCTCTACAACCAACCAGTCCTGTGCGAACCACTACCGGCTCTGGTTTGCAGACATGGGCGCCGAGGAGGGGGGGAAACCCCCCTCTTACAGTAACATAACTGCCAACGATAGATCAGGCACGAGAACAAAGCGACCTGCGTTTGATCCGCCAGAACAAATCCGGGAAGAACTCCTTGCCAAGGAACAGGGTTTTAGAAAGGAAATGGAAACGGAAGCCAGCACATCCCGTTCCAAAGCGCCTCGAGGATGGGAGCCCGACAAATGCATCCCACAAATGGAAAAGGCGCCCAGATACCTCATAAGCTCAACTAGGGTTGGTGAACACTCAGTTCATGCAAGAACATGCTCTCATTGGTAAGTTCCTGGGACTCTGGCCATCAAAAAGGGACCTGAACAAATGGATCAAACACTGGTGGAATCCCAGAGGCGACTATGAGGTTCAGCTTAGCTCAAAAGGATTTTTCACAATCATACTATATAACCTAGAAGACAAAGATCGTATCTTTGAGAATGGTCCTTACTTTTACAACTCAACAGGGCTATTCCTAAGGTTCTGGATAGAGCGCTTCAACTCGGATAAGGAAGACTTCACAATGGCACCCATCTGGATCCGCCTCTATTCCATCCCGTAGGAGTTCTGGTTGGAAGAAATTCTCATGGGAATAGGAAACACAATAGGTCAATATGTTAAAGCCTCAGAAGCCACAAAGCAGCGAAAATACACCTCATATGCCCAAATATGTGCATACATTAACATAGCTCAAGCCTTACCAGGGGAAGTAATACTAGAGTATCAGGATGAGGACTGGTCACAAACCCTCGATTATGAACACTTCCCATTTAGATGCAGAAGATGCCACGAGAATGGCCACCTGTTCCAGGACTGCTCGCTCAATCAGCAAGCTCCCAAAGCCGATCAGAATATGTAGAAAGGCGGCTTCACAACGATCCAAACAAGGAAGAATAACCCCCCTCGAAAGCAAGCAGTTGGCCCCAAACCTGGTATCTCGAACAAGAATGCCTATGATATACTAAGCCAACTCCCTGAGGATGAGGAAATCAAAGATCCGCACAATGGATCACAGATAGGCAAAGATCCGAGCTCCACACTTCCCCCCTTCGGCCCGAACAAAGAGATCAATGCAAAGGAAAAGGGGGACGCAGATGGAGACACACCAATGCAATTGGACGCCCAAGATCTGGCAGGCATCGACCTAGAAAAACTGGAAGAAGCCCTCAACCTAAGAGACCTGCAAGGCCTCCCAGAAGAGTAGGTTAGAAAGATACACAAAGTCTTCCTCGACTCAACGGCCGGATCCACAGCCCGCCTTGGTATTGCCATAGAATCAAGCTCCGGCTCTAAGAAAATCCTGCGCGAAAACAAAAGAAGAGGATGGAAACGAGTACATCAACTAATCAAAGAAGTTGGGAATCTCATGATTAACTCAGGTCAAATTTAGAATCTCTCGGAGGGATACCTCCACCCACACCCCTCCTCCTAATGATGAAGATCATCACCTGGAACATTAGGGGACTCAACGACATATCTAAGCAAAGAATCCTCCGGGATTACGTCAAGGAGGAAAGTCCAGACATCCTAATGCTACAGAAAACAAAATGTGTGGGAATGGAAGCCAAAAACATCTTCCAATGCATTTGGAAGGGTTGTAACTACATTCACACGGACTCAGCAAGAGCCTCGAGAGGCCTAGCTATTTTATGGAACCTGAACCACACTATCCTTAGTGGGCCCTTCTCTACCAAAGGAACCCTGTCAGCCCACTTTGAAGTAATAGGCTCGAATCAGGAGGGGACCATCACCAATGTCTACGGCCCTCAAGGAAAACAGGAAAAAATCAAGTTCATGGACAAGCTGACCCACGTTAAATCCTTGGTCAACACGCCAAACTGGATCCTGGGAGGGGATTTCAACATGATCATGTCACTAGAGGAGAAAGCTGGTGGAAGCAAAAGACTTGAGCAATACAACGGTAAGTTCAAAACTCTCCCCGAACAGTTAAATCTAGTAGATATAGAAAATAGCATTGGAACTTTCACCTGGTCTAACCATAGATCAGGGAGTAAGCATGTTGCATGCCGACTTGACCACTTCCTCGTCATGGAAGAACTAATAGAAAGAGATCTCTACATAGAAGGTCTGATCCTCCCCAAAGTGGGCTCTGATCATTGGCCAATCGCCCTTTAGATTGCGATAGAGACCACTCCCAATTTTAAACCTTTCCGGTTCGAGAAATTTTGGCTCACACACCCAGAATTTCAGTAGCTGGCGAAAACTTGGTGGAACCAAGCTGAGGCAGACCACGGCACCAAAGATGTACAAATTTCAATAACGGCTCAAAAACTTCAAGAAAATGCTCAAATATTGGAACAAAAACACTTTCGGCGACATATTTTAGAGCATTAAGAACGCAGAGAATAGACTAGCCGAGATACAAAAAATCTCCATAACAGGGGCTCGAACTGTTGAGCTCATGAAGGAAGAGGAGAAAATACAATCGCACTTGGAGCAGAGAAGACTGCAAGAAGAAATCCTCTGGAGGAAAAAATCCAGGGTGCAGTGGCTCAAGGAAGGGGAAAAGAATACAAAATTCTTCCATAGAACAATGATCCACCAGAGACACATCAACATAATAACACATCTAGAATATGACCAGGGAAATATGTTAAGAGATCGCGCCCACATCAAAGAAGAGCTCATTTGACACTATCAAAACCTCCTGACGGAAAGAAAGGACGACAGAAATGAAGCCATCGCCCGAGTTACCAGTCACATCCCCTCACTCATCACCCCTGAACATAATGCTTCTCTAATAAGGCCAATCACCCAGGAGGAGGTCGATCAAGCAGTAAACGACATGCCCTCAGGAAAATCCCCAGGCCCCGATGGCTTCACTACAGACTTCTTCCACCACTGTTGGGATATTATAAGGAAGGACGTCTAGGAGGTGGTCGAGGAATCACGAACATCGGGTCAAGTTCTTCAAGCCTTTAACGCCACCTTCCTCACTCTCAACCCAAAGGAAGAGAGAGTCACAAACCCCAAGCACTTCAGACCCATAGCCCTGTGCAACTTAATCTACAAGATCATAACCAAGGTAATTGCAAACCGACTTAAGCCAATTTTTCCCTTTGTCATCTCCAAAGAACAAGCTGGCTATGTTGAAGGTAGGCAGATTATGGGCAACATCATACTAGCACATGAGGTAATCAGCTCTCTCAAATCAGCAAAAATCCCAGGTATGTTAATCAAACTTGATCTCTCAAAAGATTTCGACAAGGCCAGCTGGAAATATCTAAAAGCCATCCTAAACTCCTTTGGCTTCGACCAAGATTGGGTAAACTGGATTATGAATCTCACCTCCTCGGCCTTCTTCTCAATCCTTGTAAATGGAGTCCCCTCATGGCCCTTCTCGACCTCCAGAGGTATTCGGCAGGGGGATCCACTATCACCCTTCCTTTTTGTTCTAATGGCGGAAGACCTGGGTCGCTATATCAAATCAGTGGTTCTGGAAGGCAGCCTCAAAGGCCTACCCCTGCATAACATCAGACCAGCCCCCTCTCATAGACAATTCGTTGATGACACTCTCCTCATGAACTCCCCCACTGCGCGTGAAGCCCAGAAGCTCAACTCCATCTTGCCTGACTTCACCGAAGCCTCGGGCATGACTCTGAACCTAGACAAATCCAAGATTTTCTTTTTTAATACTCCTGTCGTTGTTCAATTACACACTTCCAAAATCCTGGGCATCCCCATGAGCTCCCTTATGTTCAACTACCTGGGCATTCCTCTCACGGGAGCGTCTGCCAAGTCCTTCTGCTGGGACAACCTCCTCCTTTCTATCTCAAACAGACTGGCCAACTGGACCTTCAGACCTCTAAACATTGCAACCAGATTGGTCTTGCTAAAATCAGTCCTACAGACCCTTCCCACCTATCTTTTCACAGCCCTAGCCGCTCCCAAGAAAATCATCAGAGTTATCAGAAACATACAGAGGAATTTCCTCTGGCAAGGTCTGCAACCCAACAAGAAATGGGTATTGGTAAGTTGGGACAAGGTCTGTGCACCTAAAAACATGGGAGGCCTTGGACTTCAAGACCCTGGAAAGCTCAATCATATAATGGGTGCCAAGATATGGTGGAGATGGATGAAAACGCCAGATGCACTATGGGCACAAATTTGGAAGAATAAATACGCCTCCACCATGCAACTTGATCAACTGATCAGACATAATGTTAGAATACAGGGTTCGAACATCTGGAATACAGCTTGGCAAAACAAATATATAGTACATAAACACGCTTTTTGGGAAATACGCAATGGAGACAGTGCAGAGTTCTGGCAGGATTCGTGGCAACAACTCAAACCTCTAACTGAAATTGTAGAGCTCACACCCCTCTAGCACACTCTCAATCAAGCCCCTTCACTAAAGGTAAAGGACCTCTAGAAACCTATGGAATCGAGACAGAATTGGAGGCAGTGGAAGACCTCCAGTGAAGATCTAAGAATCCCCCCGACGTTAACTTATCAGCCCGACAAAATGAAGCAGCATGCAGGAAAATCCCCATTAAGGAGGGGCCTGACATCCTTAGATGGGGGCACTCTGCTTCAGGCAACTTCTCGGTAAAAGAAGCCTACTATTTGCAAGGAAATTACCACAATCAGGAAAAGGACACCATCTGGAGCAAAATTTGGAACAAGGCGCTCTAGCCAAAGGTCTCTACCTTCCTCTGGCTAATCATCCATAATAGAATTCTGACGTGGGACAACCTCAGGAAAAGAGGATTCATTGGGCCCTCAATATGTGTCTTATGTCAATGCCAAGAAGAAACTAAGGAACATCTTTTCAATGGTTGTCACTACATCCAAGCGGTTTGGGATCAGGGGGTTCAAATCATGTGCAGATCCAATCAAAACAGAGGTAGCACCAGAGACACCATCGAAAACTGGGACACAATCACTTTTAACAACCCCATTCTGAACTACATCTGGCAACTCCTTCCAGGTTTTATTCTCTGGCAAATATGGAAGGAGCGAAACAAACACATCTTCCACTCCAAGGACTCCACTCCGGAGCTCACTTGGAATAGAGTTGCCACACTTATCAAAGAAACAATCAGAAGCAAGAGCTGGCAAGTGTGGGACAAGGTATGTCAAAGCGAAGAATTAAACACCCTTCATAGTTGGAAACTCAATCTAAATGATTCAGTGGTAGTCTGAGCTCCAAAGATTCGAACCCCCAACTCAACCACCT
>SNQJ01S0028918.1:41144-61157 GCA_010110895.2 Picea sitchensis
AAAAAAAGTGATATTGATTACTTCGTACATTTAAAAGTTATGCATTTAAAAGTGATTTACAATTAGACAAATCTATATATTACTTAATAATATATTACTTGTGTATAACTTAAAAACCAAAAAAAAAGTGATATTGATTACTTTGTATATTTAAAAGTGATTTACAATTGGATAAATCTATGTATTATTCACTATTAATAGAAGTATAAATTAAAATCTTTAAAACACTTTTAAAATAAATTAATAAGTGTTTTTATTTCAAACATAACATTGTAAAACATAATTGGAATTCATTCATTGTAGAAAATTATTAAAACTTTTGTTATAATAAAAAATAAACTCCAAAGAACTTGAGTTTGTTTACTTTTTTAACTCACTCTTATCCAATACACCTTCACTTCTTAATAATTAGTCATAACTTTACAATCTACAAACTATAAATATAACAGAAAATGTGTCAAATAAATTTTAAAAGAACCACAATTTTTAATTAATACTATATAACCAAAATTCATGTCATACTTTAATGGTCTATTTATTATACATATTATATTGTAATTGTTTTATAGTATATTTGTTTTTTACTTTTAAATTATGGTTTTAAATTGACAATTTTTAATTAATACTATATAACCAAAATTCATGTCATACTTTAATGGTCTATTTATTATACATATTATATTGTAATTGTTTTATAGTATATTTGTTTTTTACTTTTAAATTATGGTTTTAAATTGACAATTAAATTTAAAATTACATAAAAATTGTCTAATCATAATTAACAATCAATCACAAAATAAGAATTTATATTTAGAATATTTTCAAATTTATTTTTAATTTTAAATAAATATAATAATAAAAGTTTGAAATATTAAAATTAATAATTAATTTTAATGTTTCAAATTCTTATTACTATATTTATTTGATATCTAAAATAGTTAATAGAAGTGGCATTAATAGATGTGGCATGCTTACAAATAAGTTTTTATGACCATTATTAATAAGGACACGCCAAAAATGTTTGATTTTTTAATTTTTAATTTAAAAAAAAATGACATTAAGTGTAAAACTACATAAAAATTGTTTAATCATTATTAACAAATGATCACAAAATAGGAATTTATATTTAGAAATTTTAAATTGTTTTTTTTTTTATTTTAAAGAATAATCAATTTAATAGATAAAATTTTGGAGACTTTAGATAACTTTATAGCAAAAAGTGAAAAAAATACTTGTTTAAAAGTCAAAGAAAATTTAGTAAAAATCAATCCACTTTTCAATTTATTTTTTATAATGTAACATTTATGTTGATTATGAATAATAAATTCCTCTCAGTAATTATGCTAATTAATATATCGAAATTTCCTCATGTACTTATGAGAGAGACTTAGGTTTATAATATAATTAGATGTGAAAACCAAAAACATTTAACCATACTATATGAATTTGAATTACTCATATAACCTCATAACTCTAGAGGAAGTAGTGAAAAGTATGCATAATTGGGTAGTAAAAAGTTATACGGTTGGTATAAAGTTTCACGGTTAAGAGTAGAAATAACTCACCAACTCCTTAATTTATTTGTTATATTTAATTACCAAGTCATTAAACACCTAGTTTCTAACATGCTAACCTCATAAACTTAAGTTAAGCATGATCCACTAATCCACTAACTCTAGTCCACTACCATAAACTCCTTAATTTGTAACCTATATAACCCAAAATAACCCCAGCCACTAATCTACTAACGCCCTCATCATTTACCCACTCACCAGCACACTCTCTAACCATTCATCCACTAACTCAAACCTTATTTCCCTTTAGCTAGTTTGCTCCTGACCCTAGCCGCTTCAGGTCCTGAGAATCGGGTGCAATGAATTGGTTTCAGAGAAGAAAGTTTCTTCTTCCCTTAGAGAATCAACTTCCATCTATGGAGGAAATATCTCATTGGAATATTCTATCCTTCTATGGAAATATATCCTTAAAATAATCTAGCCAATTGAAAGGGATAATCCTATTCCAAGAAGAAATCAATGGTTACTTGTTCTGGTAATCCCTGTAAGTCATCCCTCCAAAGCTGGTATCTGGGCTTGTAAACCTGCACGTTAGTATCATGTGTTTCTTAATAGTTGTACTCTCACCTCAAGCAAGTGGATTTACCTGTCACATTACCCCTTCTCACCTAACCCAAGTCTGGCATTAAATAGACGAAGGAAGTGTATCCAACTAAATGGAGTTTTCTTTACCTCTTACCTCCTTATACTCTTGGGTGGGATATAACCCTTGACCCATGACCTCCTTACAAGCCAAGCAAGTACTTTGTGTGTTCTAGTTTAGTTATACTTTGGAGTCTTATGGGTAGGAATAATATGCCACATCTTTTATTCATCAATTTATTTATTTTAAGAACGTTTTGAAAACTTCAATTTACACTTGTGGCGTTGTCAGTAGTTACTAATACCTATTACATTGGCATATTTATAAAAGGCATGTATAAGAAACTTCCTTTGTATTGAGAGTATGAATCGTTGGTGTCTTTTTGGGACTGTCTGTCACTTGTACCGATCCTAGTCTTGGATCTAATATGTAAACAAATTATATCTCTAATATAATTGGACAAATTTTCTATTGGAAAAAAAAAGTAACTTTGCTGCTAATTTCACTTGTTTTCTTAATGATCATAATACATAAATATAATGGAACCAACATTAGTGTCATGGAATATTATTCTTTTTATTAGTCTTGGTCAAAAAGGTTATTGATGGGACATAAATCAATGAGAGTGGAACTTTATTTTTAAAATACAGAAAAGAAAACTAAAAACATTTAATATGGAATTTTCTAAAAGTGTCATGTAACAACTTTCATGTGTCAATGTTGACTTTGGTTTATTAAAAGACCAAAAAAAAGTCATTGTCACTTCCCAATATGTTTTTATTTTGATGTGACTAATTCTATATATTTTTATTTTCATATTTTTATGAGGACAAGTACTTATTGATATGACCAATATTAGAATATTTTAATATTCTTATGATTTTTCATTTATTTTCTTGATTTATATACTCAACTTAGTACTTATTTACTTTCTTAGTTTCTATATGTGATAGGGACTAGCCACTTTGTCACATATTCACTTATTTTTTAATGATCACAATGCATAAAAGTGATATAAACGATATTCATGTCATGGCTTAATGGTATTTTTTTTTAATGATCATAATACATTAATATAATAGAAAATGTGTTAAAAAAATCTTAAATTAACTAAAACATTGAGATAAGATTATAAACCAACATTCATGTCTTGGGATAATCATTTATTTATTCTTTCTAGTAATCATAATACATAAAATATAATTAATAATCTATACTTTTGGGTTGATATTCTTTGGATATAGTCTATAGTCAACTTTTATACTTTATTCTTAATTTTAATGGTTATTTGTAATGAATTAATTAGATTTTTTTAAGAATTGGTTAATGGTTTTTATTCTTTTTATTCTTATCAAATTGATTTTTTGAGTTCCTTATATCTCTCACTTACTTCCCTATTATTTAAGATTCCATTCAAACTATTCAAATTTATTATGTACTTTCAACTTATGTTTTCTATAACAGTTGTGATCTTTCAATTTTCTCTAGTGTAATGTTGTGCTCCTCATCTTGTAATGCTCATCATGCACACTTATCATCATGTTTTCAATGTCCTCTAGTATATTGTTGTGCTCCTCATCTTGTAGTGCTCATCATGCACACTTATGTTTTGTGGGCATGTATCCATTCACTAACCACCATGTGGTTTTGTGTTCAACCACCTACACCAAAAATATATAATGTGTTGGTGTGAAAGACAACTCTAATATGGAGAATTCAAAATTACAAAACACCCATAAACATATGAAAATATAACTACATTCACATACATATGAATGCGAATTCATAGGAAATAGAAATATCATATTAAATCTTTTGAATTACTTATATAACCTCACAACTCTAGAGAAAGTAGTGAAAAGTATGCATAGTTGGGTCGTAAAACGTTATATGGTTGGTATAAATTTTCATGGTTAAGAGTAGAAATAACTCACCAACTCCTTAATTTATTTCTTATATTTACTTACCAAGTCATTAAATACCTAGTTTCTAACATGCTAACCTCATAAACTTAAGTTAAACATGATCCACCAATCCACTAACTACAATCCACTACCATAAAATCCTTAATGCATAACCCATATAACCCAAAATAACCCCAACTGCTAATCTACTTACGCGCTCATCATTTACCCACTCACCAACACACCCTCTAATCATTAATCCACTAACTCAAACCTTATTTCCATTTAGCTAGTTTGGTCTTGACCCTAGCTACTTCGGGTCCTGAGAATTAGGTGTAATGAATTGGCTTCAGGGAAGAAACTTTTTTCTTCTCTTAGAGAATCAACTTCCATCTATGGAGGAATTATCTCATTGGAATAATCTATCCTTCTATGGAAATGTATCCTTAAAATAATCTAGCCAATTGAAAGGGATAATCCTATTCCAAGAAGAAAGCAATGGTTACTTGTTCTGGTAATCCCTATAAGTCATCCCTCCAAAGCTGGTATTCGAACTTGTAAACCTCCACGTTAGTATCATGTGTTTCTTAATAGTTGTAATATCACCTCAAGCAAGTGGATTTACCTATCACATTAGGGTAAAATCATGAAGTTGGGTAACACTTTCGTGACAATCGAGTCTCCAAAATTCCTAGCAACAATTTTTCGGTCGAAACCTTTTTCGGTCGAAAATTTGCAGGTCAAATTTAACGGTGCCCTCAAAATTTGTGTACAATGTTTTTCGGATGAATTGTTTTCCTGTGGTAAGAATATTTAAGTCGAAAGACTTTTTGGCCGAAACGTTTATTTTTAACGGATTTTGTCAAAAACTAGGTTTTGATCGAAAACCTGAAAATGAGACTATTTGCAGGAAACTGCAAATTTTCTCCATCTTGCTTCATCTTTGGAGGTAGAAGACTCCTACAGATACTCAGAATTTAGTTTCAGAATTGATACCAACATTTTTAAAATTGAATCTACTTTCATTGGGTATAATTTGTTTTCGCTTTTATAATTTTTATCTAATTTTATTTAATTTTAATAAAAAATCACTACATAATATTTTTAGGTGAGATTATGATTTGGTGAAAAGAAAAATACATATCTCTAAAAATACATAGTGGAAAATTATGGAAAATTTATATTCATATTTATATTCATAATCCTTAAATTGTTCTCTTCAAAATGGTATTTTTAGATTTTACTTTTAAGTAAAAATTAAGATAGATACATGGTGGAGGAAAACATGTGTTTAAAATCTATAACTTTTTCAGATTGGTCAACTTAAAAAAATTCTAGAAATTATAATATTCATTCGTTAGATTCAAAACTATAGTCATCAGAAAATAGAGTCTCTGTAGATTGCTGAAATATATTTCATTTCTCAAAAACAAAATTTTAATAATGGATACATTGTTGTGAGAAAAAATAACTCATTATCTTTCCCTTCATTTTTAAGGAACATACTGTCAAACAATTGCCAAATTGACATATCAAATTTCAATAAAAAAAAATTGAAAAATAGTCAATAGAAATCTAACAAAATTCTTCACAAGTTTTGTTTTTACAGTAAAGTAAAATTCTAAATAAAAAAATTACTTTTGTTTACTAGAAGTTGAAGAACCTGTTAAAATTAAAAAAAATAGTTATCATAAAATAAGCAAAGTGCTACCCATATTCATGATTTTACTCATTACCCCTTCTCACCTAACCCAATTTTGGCATTAAATAGATGAAGGAAGCTTATCCCACTAAAGGGAGTTTTCTTTACTTCTTACCTCCTTATACTCTTGGGTGGGATATAACCCTTGACCCATGACCTCCTTATAAGTCAAGCAAGTACTTTGTTTGTTCTAGTTTAGTTATACTTTGGAGTCTTATGGGTAGGACTAATATGCCACATCTTTTATTCATCAATTTATTTATTTTAAGAATGTTTTGACAAATTCAATTTACATGTGTGATGTTGTCAATAGTTACTAATACCTATTACATTAGCATATTTTAAAAAGGAATGTATAAAAAACTTCCTGTGTATTAGGAGTATGAATCCCTGGTGTCTTTTTGGGATTGTTTGTCACTTGTACCGATCTTAGTCTTGGATCTGATATGTAAACAAATTATATCTCTAATATAATTGGGCAAATTTTCTATTATAAAAAAAAACAACTTTGCTGCTAATTTCACTTGTTTTCTTAATGATCATAATACATAAATATAATGGAACCAAAATTAGTGTCATGGAGTACAATTATTTTTATAAGTCTTGGTCAAAAAGGTTATTGATGGGACATAAATCAATGAGAGTGGAACTTTATTTTTAAAATACAGAAAAGAAAATTAAAAACATTTAATATGGAATTTTCTAAAAGTGTCATGTGACAACTTTCATGTGTCATTGTTGACTTTCATTTACTAAAAGACCAATTTTTATTTTTATTTTTCACTTTCCAAGATGTTTTTATTTTGATGTGACCAATTCTATATATTTTTATTTTCATATTTTTACGAGGACGAGTACTTATTGATATGACCAATATTAGAAATTTTTATATTCTTATGATTTTTCATTTGCTTTATTGATTTCTATATTCAACTTATTACTTATTTACTTTCTTAGTTTCTATATTTGATAGGGACTAACGACTTTGTCACATATTCACTTATTTTTTAATGATCACAATGCATAAAAGTAATATAAACAATATTCATGTCATGGCTTAATGGTCTTTTTTTGATGATCATAATACATGAATATAATAGAAAATGTGCTAAACAATTCTTAAATTAACTAAAACTTTGAGATAAGATTATAAACCAACATTCATGTCATGGGATACTCATTTATTTATTCTTTCTAGTAATTATAATACATAAAATATAATTAATAATCTATATTTTTGGGGTGATATTCTTTGTATATAGTCTATAGTCGACTTTTATACTTTACTCTTAATTTTAATGGTTATCTCTAACGATCTAATTAGATTTTTTTAAGAATTGGTTAACTGATTCTAATGATTTTTATTTTTTTTATTCTTATCAACTTGATTGTTTGAGTTCCTTACATCTCTCACTTACTTCCTTATTATTTAAGATTCCATTCAAACTATTCAAATTTATTATAAACTTTCAACTTATGTTTTCCATAACAGTTGTGATCTTTCAATGTTTTCTAGTGTAATGTTGTGTTCCTCATCTTGTAATGCTCATCATGCACACTTATCGTCAAGTTTTCAATCTCCTCTAGTATATTGTTGTAGTGCTCATCGTGCATGGTTATCCAGTTTTGTGGGCATGTATCCATCCACTAACCACCATGTGGTTTTGTGTTCAACGATCTACACCAAAAATATATATAATATGTTGGTACGAAAAACTACTCTAATACGAAGAATTCAAAATTACAAAACACCCATAAACATATGAAAATCTAACTACATTCACATACATATGAATGTGAACTCATAGGAAATAAAAATATCATATTAAATTTTTCGAATATATATATATATATATATATATAAAAAAGAGATATTACAACCATAAAGAAGAATGAAGATATAATGTATATCAAAGATAAGAGAAAAAGCAATGAGACAAAATCCTATTCAACCAATGATGATTATTAAAAGAAAATATTTAAGAGAGAAAATAAAATGATGATTATTAAAAGAAAAGATTTAAGAGAGAAAATAAAATATATGATACGAAGATATCAAAACCTAAATTGAAAAATAATTGACATTTTATACTAATCTTAAACAATTATTAACTTTTCATAAATAATTGACATTTTATACTAATCTTAAACAATTATTAACTTTTCATAAATAATTGACATTTTATAATAATCTTAAACGATTATTAACTTTTTCATGACAATATTAGATGATAATTTAACTTTTATAATCATTTTAATAATATAAACTAAAAATTTAATATGCAAAACCTAAAAACTAAACAACCCCAAAGGAGGTTACGCGTTCGTTTCACACATATATCTTCTTCATTAAAAAAAAAAGTCAAGATATAATGATCCTCAAAATTCTATCCCTAGAAAAGGAAACCAAAGCCGGTGATGTGTTTATCAACCGTTTTCCTTCTAAGCCCGAATGATTAATATTGAATTATCTGTTATATCTCGAAGTTTCTTTTATTGTTGCCTTATTCAACTTTTTTTTTCAGGATTACCCTAATCAACTTTGTCCCATGTAAGGTTTTTAAATTTATGTGAGCTATTCAAATCTTATAAAAAATTGTTGAATGTTTTGTATTGAATTTGTGAGTGTGGTCCAATAAACGAGGAGGAGGACGATGACTATTTGTGACTCAAATCATGCATCCTTTATCTTAAGGTTCATGATAGGAATACTAAATTTTATCATATCTAGAGGAACACTTTCACAATCAACAACACAATAGTAGTGATTGAGCTCCTAACCAATGAAAGAATCACTATCTTTGCAAATATTCTTAATGTAGCTCATACCCACTCCATCAATCTCTCAACATAAGCAAAACTTACCTCAACAATAGTGACAGAAACAATGCTATTAATCATTAGTGCCTGTCAAGTTAGTGTTAGAGGAAGAGATAAAATGAGTGCTTAGGGAAATGGATTTTGATTTCAGGAGTGATTCACAACCCACTTCTACAAATCCTATAGGAATATCATTAAAGGGGACCTAAATTATATGCTTGAGGATTTAAGGAAGAACATGTGTCTTAGGGTTGGGGGGTCAACTTATCATTCCTAACACTCATCCCAAGGGAGAAAAACTTGCCCACCTTAAACAAGTTTTTCCCAATATCAATATGAAATTTCTCATACAAGGTACTGACTAAAATTTTTGTTACCAAGATCAACTCCCTTCTTCCAACATTGATCTCTTCAGAGAAAGGGGTATTTTTGCAACACAAACAAATCTATGATATTAGTGTTCTCATCCAGGAATATCTCCAATCCAATATTCAATCACATGAGAAAGGAATGATAATAAAGTTAGATATGGTCAATGACTTCAATAGAGTTTAGCACAACTTCATCTTCAAGGTCCTTCAAAAGTTTGGGTTCCCTACCTCCTTCATCAACTAGATCAAGGCATGTTGGGGGGGGGGGGTGTAAACACACTCAGATAACATAACTTGTAAATGGAATACCAACAACCTTTTTTTGAGCCTCAAGAGGATTAAGATAGGGATACCCCCTCTCTCCCTCCTATACACCCCAATGGTCAAGGAATTAGGAAGAATCCTCTTAGAAGCAAGGATAATAGGGAAACTCCTAAGAATCAATATAACTCAAGGAATCAAGGAAACCAAGCATACACAATTTGTTGATGACACACTCTTAATTGGGGGAGCCTCTCCCATCATTACAAGAACATTTATAGAAGCCATAGAAAAGTACCTTGAATCATCTAGAGGAAAAGTCAAGAATGATAAATGCAAAGTATATGGTTGGAAAACCACTCCTAGAATGTTGGCCCAAACATCAAGAAATTTAGAATTCACTATTGAAACAAACTAGAGGTCCATCAAGTATCTTAGAATTCAAATAGTGATCTCCCTTCTCATCTTGGCTAACTAGAACCTGAACATCACGAAATCAAAGTGAATATTCTCTCCTCGAGCGCAAAATTGCTCAACACTCATGGCAAGTTAGTATCGATCAAGTCTATTCTCTCCTCAATTTCCATTTGTATGTTCTCTTTGTTAATGTATTTTGTAGGAATACACCAATCTATGGGACCTCTCATTCAATAATTCTTATGGAAAGGAGGAAAAATTGAAGAGAAAAATGCCACCTTCTTAGCTAGAAGTCAGTTTGAGCTTCCTTTGCAAAAGGAGGACTAGCCACCAACGACCGAACCATGATGGAAATCACTCTTATAGATAAACTACCACGACAACTAGTAAAAAGGAAAGAGGATTGGTGGAAATAGGTCATCTGCATCAAATACCTCTAGGTCACTCTAACAAAAATATGTCTAGACTCTCCTTTGTATGATGGATCAATCTCTCAAATATGGAACCTCTTGAAGTTCTCCATTAAAATCATCAAGGACATTATTTCATGTAAGTTGGGGAAGAGAAGGCCTATTAGCATATGGGGCCAAAAATATATAGGGAACTAGCCACTCTCCCTTCTCCCAGAACTAGTATCTCTCTACCCCTAGATGCATGTCAAAGGTTTCATCTCTATCAAATATGTCTCTCTAGAAAAATAATGAAGAATGGACTTGGAAGTGTTGAAAGCTACTCCATGCCCAATGGAACTTTACCCATTAATATACCAACTCCTCAAAATAATAAAGCGATTTTCCCCCACAAATTTGCAGGAAGAGGATGAAAGAGTCTAAGAGAATAAGGGTGAGGAATGCATAATGAAATGTGGTTACTAGGCCCTTATAGCTCAAGAAGATATATCCCCTAGTTCAAAGATATGGTATATGATTTAGAGAGGAGATGGGTTGTTGATGGATAGAATATTTGTGACGAACTGCAACGTTACGACAACCGTGCTAGTAACAGGTGCAAATTTTTTTGTGTTTAAGGTGTGTGCGCACGTGTAGAAGTAACAACACACTTGACTCTATGTCGCCACTTGATGACCAATCAAGACGCAACCACGACAAAAGTAAACTGACCTCCAAATACGACTGACCTCCCGCCCGTCCTACCCTGCAATGGTTAGGACCTCCAAGACACATAAGCAACGCTCAAGCCCAGTCACTGCCCTACTCTCGCAATGGTTAGACCTCCAACACATAAGCAACGCCGCCTGTGTTCCCATCAAGCCTTTAACCATTTAAGGTCTCGTGGATGGTCTTTATCACTGAGGAACATGGAGGTGTCTACATCCCGCCTCGACAATTCACACACTAAGCAACTAACCGGAATACAAACAAGATCAACGAAATGTGAAGAACAATACGCCTTTTGGATGGCTAAGGAAAAGATAACTCCGCCAACAAACCCCAAATCGATGCTATTTAAATGAACCACAAACCCTCATTATCGACACTGAAAGTAGTTTATTGTACATAAATCTAGGACATTCCACTAGTATGTCTTATCGATGTCAAGAGACTTATACTAACATCACAACAGGATAAACAAATCATCTCCTTTCTAATTACAACAACATTGAAATAAATATAGGTCATATGCATACTCTAATCTTGCCATCATGTTTAAAAGATAAGAACATCACAAATTCCTAATTCAATACATTACAACAATAGGGAAATTATAAACAATATTCCATGTCATTTGTATACCATAACATTTTTCCTTACCTAGAGCAATAAAATCATCATCATAAGTGCATATATCAGGAACCCATCATATAAGCAAATGAAACCGTCATATAAGCAAATGTCAAGATGTAGCAATTACGATATTTAAAATGACCTTCTTTGAATAACAGCAGGGACCCTATGTAAAGATATTAAGATTATCAACCTAAAATACCCATATCTAAAAGACAAATACACTCATAATTAATGATCACATTCATAGTGCATATTCAAGTGAAGATAGTTATAATTCATTAGTTGTAATAAAGTGCATTAGTGTAGCTTCCACTATGTGTGTTATAATGCCTTTGAAAATTAATTTCGAGAGAAGGAAATAACTGTTTCCATTAGAATGCATTACTAACTGTATACACTAAATTTCGTTACTAACTTTATACATTAATTGCGTTACTAACTTGTACATAAAAACCAATTTTTCCTAAGCATGAAAAGGTATTCGCTGGCCTTTAATTTTGTTTTTATTTTCAACTTTTATGTTTTTTTGTTATATCAAAGGAAACAACAATTTTAATTGGGATTGAGAAGATTAGTGTAAAGACTACACCTAATCGATAGAAGAGTATATTGAAAATGAAAAGGCTAAAAGAAAATTTAAACGAATGTAACCGGTGATAAAGTAAGTCAATATATACTTACAATTAAAACATCATAAAAATAGTCAACATCATAATCCGAATTTACTACACCACTTCATGTAGTTCAAACCCCATATTCAATTCCCACCATTATGATCATTGATATAAATTAACCCGATGCCTACGAACCTTTCGTGAGTTTAAAAAATCAATAGAACATCATAATGGAAAATTTAGACATATAAAGGAAGCGATATGAATAATGACCCTGTGTAACAGAATGCTGTTCAGACTATCCCTGATTGAAAATGCCGAAGTTTAAAACAAATACATTAAAACGAAGTAGCGTAGGATAACATCTTAATGATGGTATATTCGGGTCACTTCGCCTTCAATTAAGTCAGCGCGCAAATCAAGGAGTAAATAGAATTCAGAGATGGTCACACAATTAAGGGAATGGACGCTCGCTTGCTCTTAATTAAGGTCACGGCAGAGGCGCACTTATTTACTAGACAACTTAGTGAGAGTCGCTATATGCAATATCTATTTTATCGTTGTTTATGGTCCGAAGTTCTTCATAAAGACGTACTGACGTAACAAGGCTAAGAAGGAAAATAATAAAACAAAATTTCACCATGCATCGCTAAAACGCCCCAAATAAATCAATTTACCACCCATCCCAAACCTACAATGCAAACTCCCCTTGATCAGGATCAAGGGCAATGCAAATCACCAAGGATGAAAGGCTCACTGTAAAAATAAAATCAACCAACGGTAGATGTGATATATAAATTCGACCATTGATGGAACTCACTGTGTAATTAGAACGTAATTCATTATCCCCACCAACGCTACAAAGACGTAGCAACCCGGGAGGATATATCATTATCCACATGCAGCAACATATAAATAAATGCCCAGGTCAAGGGATGCCCCTCATAACCATACGCAGGACACTCATGAGAGAAAGAAGAAGAAAAATAAAATCGACATCAATGAAGACGCTAGCCCGAAGCTTCAGAATGCAAGAGTGGGTTAACCTCCACGCACCTCCAACAAGAAGAAGCAGGAAACCACATGGGAAGCAGGATCCATCGCCAGATAAGATTGACCACCTCGCCTAATGAAGCTGCATCGCGAAAGACTAAACGAACAGTGATTCACAAGAGCTGAAGGACAAGCCACTCAACAATTTACAACATTAATGTAAAACAAAAGACCCAACTGTTTCAACAATCTACCACTGAGAAGGCCGCGATTGTTTTTTTGTTCCGCTTATGAAATTTAACACAAGCCGTGCAATGACTCTATAAATTGAATGCAAAATAAGTCAACTGGAAATGCAGGGATTTAAATTCCGTTCAACTAATCCAAGTTACCGGCGGTGCTGGGTTTCAGATTTTTCGCTTCTGCATAACCTTTTAACTCTGGGTGCAGGAACTCTGAAGGTTACTAAATTAATGATTTACATAGTCCCATGCCACAATAAAACGCAGACCAGATTGACAAAAATAAAAAAACAATAATTATGCGGACAGAGTAATAACACTAACTAGGAAATCGCCAGATGATAATCATTTTAACTCTAACCATCTATCATCTATGGAAACAAAAAAACGCAACCATATTATATAAATTTCATCCGTAATTTCAATTCCGCACTACATCATACAATCCGCTTGCATTCTATCTCACCAACAGAAATCATAACAAGGTTCTCTTTAGTTCGCCCGAATCGGTCATTCATCGCTACCGCCCTCGCCATGTCGAATCGAATGCCCAATCAAGTATCTTCCAACCAAACGCTATAGTCGCTTCCCCTTAGCCCCCCGCCAGCCGAAAGGCCACAATAAGAACCAAAAATGACTAATCGCCCGTACCGCCTCCACTACCGAGTTACCACTCCAACAAAAGTCGAGATTTCAATCAACTCTACAAGAAAATCCATCAAACCACACTTCGCGGAAATAAGAACGTTACGCCAACCGCTCATCCCCATATCCTTAATGGATCGACGATGACGGATGGAAGGACGGAAGATGAGTGGAAGGAAATGGATGGAAATGGACGGATGAAGGAGGATGGATGGATGGAATGGATGGAATGGAGGATGGAATGGAAGGATGGATGGATGGATGGATGGAAAGGATGAAATGGAGGATGGATGGAATGGATGAGGAATGGATGGATGGATGGATGGACGGACGGACGGAGAAATGGAAGGAAGGAAGGAATGGAATGGAATGGAAGGAAGGAAGGATGGATGGACAACGGAAGGAGCCTGGGGAGGAATGGAGGAGGAAGGAATGGAGGATGGACCGATGGAGTGGAATGGAAGGATGGATGGACGGATGGAAGGATGGACGGAGAGGAAGGAAGGAAAGGAAGGAATGGAAATGGATGGAAGGACAGGAATGGAAAGGAATGGCATTGAATGGCATGGAAAGGAATGGATGGAATGGAATGGAAGGAAAGGAATGGATGGATGGAATGGAATGGATGGAAATGGAAGGAGGATGGACGGACGGAAGGAGGAAGGACGGAAGGAAGAAGGATGGATGGAGGAAAGGACAGGAAATGGAGGAAGGAATGGATGGGGAATGGAATGGAGCCGGATGGACGGACATGCCCTAAGTAGTGAATCCCGATTGATAAAAAAGAGCATTTGATAGCTTCCTATACAATTTGTGTTCTCGTAAACATTGTAGTACCAAGTGCAAGTGCTCTTCATGCCTCCTCCGCCGTCCGAGAGTAGATCAAAATATCACACGAATACTTTGACTAACTTGTCCAAGTACTCACAAAAAAACCCCATTCATTAAACTCATAAAAAAAAAAAAAAAAAAAAAAAAAAAAAAAAAAAAAACTCGTAATGTCCAAATCTTGTTTTAAAAGCCGCCCTTTAGGGACGCCATCCTCCTTGATCCATAATCGGTGATACCTCGATCAAAGAAATCGACCTTAGAGAAATTGCCAAGACTCCTTCATCCCACATCAAATGTGATCATCGATTCTTGGTAAGGGGTAATGATTTCTGATCAGAAATTTGTTCAGTTGACTATAGTCACGTAAAATCTTCCACGATCCATCCTTCTTCCTAATGAAATGACTCGGTGCAATTCCCACTATGACACTGTAGACGAGACAAATTCCGCATCCAACAACTCCTTCGCTTGCATTTTTTAACTTTGCACCGGTCGACATCCTGTTGGCATGCTCGCCATCGCTCAGTCCCGGGTTTCAAAGTCTATAGTAAACTCCACCTCTTCTTTTCCAATGCAGATCCCAGTAACTCCTTCCGGGAATACGGCCCCGCGAAACTCTTCACCACCCAAGGTGTTCTGCACCTTTCAAGCATTCTTTTCGTTGAGCGCAAGGACGCATAAAAGCTTGCACCCTTTGCACATACTCTTCCATAATTGCAGGGAAGAGATCTAACTCGCGGGATACCCCGTTGCGCCCTACTATCACACATACACTCGCCTATGTCCTTTCATCATCGACTAAGGTCGAACCGCTTGCCTTATAGTTGAGTACTACGCGATTCCAACCAATCCATGCCGACACGACATCATAAGATCCTAAGATCATGACGCATAGGTTGACCTTGGTGAAAAACTCCCAGGTTAAGAATAACCCGTGAACCTTTCCTCCGACTGCTTGGCTCTTAAAGCCATCTCACGCAGGCTAAACTCGCCCCGATCGACGCTTTCATTCTCAATCCTTTCGCCGCACTGTAAATGAAACTCTCGGTATCTCCCGGGTCTATCAAAATACTACAGTTCTCGTCAGCTTACGCGATTCGCTCGCCTCGAGCACCGTGGATCGGTGCTCGCCTCTACGGGTTATTCACCGGGCCGTGCATGTATCTGATGGGCCTGCCCATATCTCCCAAGGTAGTAGGTCCGGCTGATCTCGGACGTTTCCTTTTCCTCTCTCCATTGCGATTGCCGGTGTCGGGTAGCGCTCCCCACACGTCCAACACTCCTTCTTCGGCGCAGTAGTTTTGGTACCCAAAGTAGAAGATGATCGCCCACCCGCCCAAACCCTGCTTATTTCAATAACGTTCCAAACCGCCGTTGTGGCTTACGCCACGCCGCTGCTATGGTCTCGGTATGTGTCTCACGCCGAGTAAGTACGGGTCATCGAGGCGTAGTGAACGCATATCCTCTATGGAAACCACGATACCCCGACGGGTGTCTCGGCCGGTGTTCCGGCCGTACAAGTACTGTGATGAGCCATGCCCCGAGGGTCTCACTGGAGTTCTAGTCTCACCCCCACTAGTAAGCTCCTCCTCTTCGCTATGAGGGCCTTTGGGACAACATCGTGAAAGGTTTGAGGCATCGTAATCCTAACCTTTTCATGCAGGATGCCGTTAAGGCCAACACGAACCTACTGACCTTTGAGTTTCAAGCAGTTCGATATGAGCATAACGGAAGTTCCATAAAACGTAGTTCTGCATTTCCAATCGCATTTACTCCTCCCGCTGTCAGAACGTTGAACCTTATTGAGCCGACAATGAATTCTCGAAAGATATCTTCTGAACTGCTCGAACGCTTCCCATGACAATGCCTTTCAACTATCATAGCTTAGTCGCCATAGAGTACCTTCCACCATAGAATAGCCCCTTTAGCTGGAAGACTTCCATGCTAACCTTCATGTTGGAGGTATAGTCGCTGGCGCGGCTAATATCACCATATTCTCCAACCATGCCTTCGCAGCTGCACTATCCTGGCACCAAAGAACTCGGGAATACCTTCTCGAAGTTCACGGCGAATGTCGCCGTTAACGCCGCAGCGGCTAACTCTCTCCGCAGTGTGCCGCGCAATCTCGCTCCTCATCTTCGTTTCCATTCGCCGACGTACGGACAGCGCGCTGAAAAGATCTCATCATCCCCACAACATCGCCACCTGCGACGGCCCCGGCCCAAGGACTCCGCTTTCACTTCCTCGGGTTAGACTTCAGCGGATGCTCGCTGGAGGCGCCGCCTCCCTCTAGCACCGTTTCGCTTCCTCAAGGGCGCCCTCTAACCATGATGACTTTGCACAATGTGCAACGTACCAATCAAGAACAAAAATAATCAATACCGTCGTTTTAAATTCAGAGTGAATCCCAAGTCGCGTCGAACCCGCCTCGATACCATAGTGTGACTTAACCGCATCGCTACTTAATAATCGTGCTAGTAACAGGTGCAATTTTTTGTGTTTAAGGTGTAAAAGACGCAGTAGAAGTAACAACAATAATTCTTGACTCTATGTCGTCACTTGATGACCAATCAAGACGCAACCACGACAAAAGTAACACTGACTTCCAACACGATCAATTTACCATCCTACCCTCGCAATGGTTAGGGACCTCCAAGACACATAAGCAATGCTCAATCCCGGAAGTTCCCATCGCTCTTTAACTATTTAAGGTCTCGTGGTTACATCGTTTCGAGAACATGGAGGTGTCTACATCCCATTCCTCGACACCACACTAAGCAACTAACTGAATACAATAATCAAGAACAACGTGAATGTGAAGAATAATACACCCTTCTTTTTGGATGGTTGCGAAAGATAACTCCGTCAAAAACCCAAATTGACGTGCTATTTAAATGAACAACAACCCTCATTACTGACTCTGAGTAATTTAATGCACATAAACCAGGGCATTCCACTAAGTATGTCTTATCGATGTCAAGAGACTTATACTAACATCACAACAGGATAAACAAATCATCTCCTTTCTAATTACAACAACATTGAAATAAATATAGGTCATATGCATACTCTAATCTTGCCATCATGTTTAAAAGATAAGAACATCACAAATTCCTAATTCAACAATACATTACAACTAGGAAATTATAAACAATATTCCATGTCATTTGTATACCATAACATTTTTCCTTACCTAGAGCAATAAAATCATCATCATAAGTGCATATATCAGGAACCCATCATATAAGCAAATGAAACCGTCATATAAGCAAATGTCAAGATGTAGCAATTACGATATTTAAAATGACCTTCTTTGAATAACAGCAGGGACCCTATGTAAAGATATTAAGATTATCAACCTAAAATACCCATATCTAAAAGACAAATACACTCATAATTAATGATCACATTCATAGTGCATATTCAAGTGAAGATAGTTATAATTCATTAGTTGTAATAAAGTGCATTAGTGTAGCTTCCACTATGTGTGTTATAATGCCTTTGAAAATTAATTTCGAGAGAAGGAAATAACTGTTTCCATTAGAATGCATTACTAACTGTATACACTAAATTTCGTTACTAACTTTATACATTAATTGCGTTACTAACTTGTACATAAAAACCAATTTTTCCTAAGCATGAAAAGGTATTCCGTTGGCCTTTTAATTTTGTTTTTATTTCAACCTTTTATGTGTTTTTTTTTGTTATATCAAAGGGAAACAACAATTTTAATTGGGATTGAGAAGATTAGTGTAAAGACTACACCTAATCGATAGAAGAGTATATTGAAAATGAAAAGGCTAAAAGAAAATTTAAACGAAGGTAACCGGTGATAAAGTAAGTCAATATATACTTACAATTAAAACATCATAAAAAATTAGTTAACTTCATAATCTGGAATTTACCATATCACTTCATGGTTCAAAACCCCATATTCAATTTCCACACGTCATGATCACATATAAATTAACTCAGATGCCTACGTAACCTCAGAGTTTAAAAAAAAAATATCAATAGAACATCATAATTGAAAATTCAGACATATAATGGCAGCGACATGAATAATGACCCTGTGTAAACAGAACGCTGTTCAGACTATCCCTAAATGAAAATGCCGAAGTTTAAAACAAATACATTAAAACGAAGTAGCATAGGATAACATCTTAATGATGGTATATTCGGGTCACTTCGCCTTGAGTTAAGTCAACGTGCAAATCAAGGAGTGGGGCCGTAAGACTGTAGATGGTCAGTGCCAGTCAATTAAGGGGAAGGACGTTCTGTTTGCTTTTAATTAAGACAGCAAGGCGGCAGAGGCAGACCTTATTTACTAGACAGCTATAGTGAGATTCATTTATGCAATATCTATACTATCGCTGTTTAAGGGTCTGAAATCTCTGTTAAAGACAGCGCCGATTTCGGAACAGGGCGCAAGAAGGGAAATAATAAAAACGAAATTTCAGTTCATGCAGACTGTTAAAACGCCCCAACTAAATCAATTTACCACCCAGCCCAAACCTACAGTGCAAACGCCCATTAATCAGAGTCAAGACAATGCAAAATCGCCAAGGATGAAAGGCTCACTGTAAGGATTAATTCAACCAATGGGAAGGCTCACTGTGATACATGAATTCGACCATGGATGGACTCACTGTGTAAATTAGAATCGACCCATATCCCCACCAACGCGCAGCATCAGGTAGCAACCCGAGGAGATATCATTAACCAATGCAAACATAACATAATAAATCGCCCAGGTCAAGGGACGCCCCTCAATAACACATAACGCAGGCCACTCATGAGAGAAAGAAGAAGAAAAATAAAACAGCGATTAAGGTCAATAAAGACGTAGTCCGAGTTTTCGTAACGCAAGGAGGGTTAACCTCCACGCAGACCTCCAACAAGAAGGCACAGGAAACCACATGGGAAGGCCAGGACGATCGCAGGAGAAGATTGACCACTCACCCACGAGCGTACTGCAAGGACGAAACGAATCGCCAGGCGATTCACAAGAACTGAAGGACAAGCCACTCAACAATTTACAACATTAATGTAAAACAAAAGCCCCAACTGTTTCAACAATCTACCACTGAGAAGGCCAGGATTTTTTTTTTGTTCCGCTTATGAAATTTAACACAAGCCGTGCAATGACTCTATGATTTGTTGCAAAATAAGTCGACTGAAAATGCAGGGATTTAAATTCCGTTCAACTACGAAGTTACCGAAGGTGCGGGGGTTTCATTTTCGTTTCCAGACAACCTTTAAACTCTGGGTGCAGGAACTCTGAAGGTTACTAAATTAATGATTTACA
>SNQJ01S0028918.1:75475-92244 GCA_010110895.2 Picea sitchensis
GCAATTTAACAACTCCAACAACAACTCCAACCATCAATATCATGTTCCTCTCAACTCGTCGACCCAAGGAATGCACCATTCGTTTATTGGACATAACCCAAGGGATGTACCATCTGTTTATCAAGGATAACCCAAGGGATGTACCATATGTTTATCAAGGTTAATCCCAAGGAATGAGACATTATTTTATCAAGGTCCCAAACACAGTTGGATAGGAATTTACGATGTGGTTCAAGAACTCTATTTGCTCAAAATGGAGTCTTTCATTCGGTGTTCTTCAAATTTGTCAAAATTTTGCGGGTACTTTTTTCACATGTTTTTTTCATGCTCCCACGTAGCATCTTCAGGACCATAGAATTTCCATTGAAACTTTACCAACCCTAAGGATTTTGTAACATCCCCATCGTTAAGACAACATGCGAGGAAAAACAAGTGCAAATTTATTTTATTTTTTTCTTTTTAAAGCAGGGAAGTATCAACGAAAACAAATAACCAACACAACTTGATGATGAACACAATGCATGAAAATCAGGAAATGGAAAAAAACGACCCAACACACTAGCACAACATGCAACTGGTCAAAACATGTGATATTCAATAGACAATAAAAACGGCTACTCGCCCGACACAAGCAAGACCACGCCTACAAGCTAAGGCACAACATCAACAATTCCGACACAGTGGATGCGACGAATAGTAACTAGAACCCCATACGGCTAGAAAAAAAAATCACAATAAGGTGTTACTGATCCAACTACTAACATCAATTACAACAAAAAATACGCCCACATCGGGAAGCACAAGACTTTAGCAAGGTTATCATTCACATCTATCAATCAGGACACACAATGATCCCATCATCAGGAATCATGCCGTCAAAAGACGATAGGTGTGACAATAACCATGACTCACAATCACTTATCTAGAAATTTAAACCAAGCAAACCCCCTTGCACTAGGAGACTGAATTATCTGCCAAAATACATGAGGACTATACCCAAGAACCCAATTAACAAGTCAACAAGACGCAAGGGAAATATGACAATTATAACAATCATACATCACATTAAATTCCTGGCGCAACAAATTCTATTACAAACATACATCAATTAAAGTACGTTATTATCCATCGATGAAAAATTCCCTCGAGAATCCAAACTACAATAACATGTATCAGTTAAAATCCTCTCTCTTGTTTTTCAAGTCATTATTAATTAATTAAGATTTTATTAACAAAAGTCTCACTATTTTTGTCATTCACTAACATAATTCCTTTTATAAGCCTAAGTTAATTCTTCGAGCCCTATCATTACCCTTCCCAAACATACATGCCTTAGATATGATAATGGACATATCGACACTCTTATGCATAAGATAATGAGAAACTTGGGATATACATGACCCTAAAATGCCTTATCAATATTAAACCACATTAATTGAAATCTATAACAGTCATGTATATAAATACTCCATCTAATTCATCCCAACACCTTGTAATCTATAAACTCCTTTAATTCCTTTTCTGGTATCAATAATGATACCGTTGTCAAACATTATTATCATTGTCTATCAATATTTGTTGTCAGACAATCAATATGGTTGTTTATTAATAAATCTATGTCTAACAATAATATCTCTATTTATTACTATACATGGTCAACAACAACGTCGTTGTCTGTTAAAGTTTGTTGTCAACAATAACATGCTATCTATTAATAAGAGATCAACAATCAACATATCTTTACCTTGACCATTAAAAAAAAGTGGAAATGAATCCAAATTAGATTATGTTAGCATTACGTAGGGATACCATTCTAACCACACATTTGTTTTTTTTTTTGTAAATAAAATAAGAACCTTGTATTATATCACGAGTGTACAACTGTGTTCCATTTGGCAGCCACCTGTTCCACCACATAAGGGAAACCATAATAGGTGGCTCCAAGCGGTGATATGTCTATCATGGCTGAGATTCAGTTTACACAAATTCAGCAAAAAGCTGAAAATTTCAATAGGAACTTTGTTCCCACTAACTAGCCTAGGGCAGGCTTCATTCGGAGCCACCATTACTAAGAAGGTTACACACCTATAAAAAAGAGTGAGAATATAATCATTGTTCATTCTAAAAACCTGTAATTGACAAGAACCAGAGTTGTGGGTGGGCCGCGTCAAGACATTGGGGAACCTGGATGTCCATGGGAGGTGTAGACCGAGATGAACTTATGCTTGCAAGTGGGGCAGCGTTCTTGTATTGGGGCATCTGAGAATGCCTCAAACAACAGATACAATCATTGGTGGATTGTCCTTTGGCCATGCACCTACTCATCGTACCGTTGTCGGATGTCAAAGAGGAGCTCAAGATGATCCACTGCCAGGTGATAGGTGTAGTGTGAGCTCTCGTCTCCATCGTCTGTGCATGTGTCTTCCGTTGTATTTGGGTTCTCCCCTCCTTCTGTCAGTTGCTAACTTGGAGGGATTTCCTTCTCCACAATGCATCCTCCTTCCCACTAGTGAGGCTGGAAGTCTTGGGAGGCAGAAGGACTTGGGAGGTGTGCCCTAGAGGGTGACCCTTTATTTTTCACCAATCTCGGGCCTGGTTGTGAAGCTGAAGGTGGCTCTATGTCAACCAACTTGAAGCCAAGATGCTGAATTGGAGGTGGTTATTCCTCTTTGACCATGTCAAGGATGGTCAAAATGTGTTGGGGTGGCAGTGGAGAATGCACAGTGGGGGACGGGGTCTCTGTTTTGGGTATGCGAAGGGAAGTCTGAGTCTGAGTCTGGAACAAGGTAGGTGAAGTCTACATTTTTGGAGTATGTAGGGTGGACTAAGTGCTTCTAGTGGGTATATGGGGGTGACTAAAATGGGAAATCAGGGCTTGCTGAGAGGCTGTGAGCCAGTTGTCTCGGTTGATGGCTTTCCTGTTCCTAGTGGCCCGCCTGGGCTTGCCTCATTCCTGGGGCATGATGGTGAGAACCAGGGGGTGGGGTAGATGCAAGGGGGCCGTGGGGGGTTGATGTTGGTTGGAGGAGGCTTGGATGTCACACAAAGTGAAAGAAAAGAAGACAAGATGGTTGGGTAGCACTATGCAGAGGTGGTAGAATGCAACAACTAGGAAAAAATGCGCACCTTGGTCGTTTTTATCACCTATGGGAGCCATTGATGCCCATCCCATCGCCATTGAAAGCTGATGGGACTAGTTCAGGTGCCTAGTACCAGTGGCCTAGCTGGATCACTCATCCGAAAGCTCCTCCAGGAACACTGAGTTAACTTCCATTATGGTGAGAACCATGGGGAGTTAATACTTCAGGGGTGGCGTCTTGGGACATTAACTCCCCCCGCCATATGTCCCTACCACTTATCCCTCTCCTCTTGCCAAGTGTCAGACCATATGGGTGAGGATATTCCCTTTGAGCCATCTCTTGGCAGTGAGTCCAAATTGTCGATCTCTGGGGCCTTTCAGGGTTCGTGAGGGTGATTTTTTGAGTGAGATCCGCCCCTGCATTAGCTAGTCTGTTTTCCACTCTGTTTGCGTCCCTCCTCACGTGAGAGGTGATGATAGTTAGAGAGGGACTGATTAGTGATTGAAAGATGCATAGAGGGCCCAACAGGCGCCATCTTGGGGTAATCTTTTTCGGGTTCCTGCCACTGATGATTTTGGAGGCTAGCTCAATTATGACCTTTGAGTCTCCTTCAATGATGAGGCAGGTGAGGTTATGGTCCAGGGCTAGTTGGACTCCTTTGATCATACCCCATATCTCCACTGAGTTGTTGGTATCATGGACTAGGTTTTCTGCTGTTATGTTCTGCATTCTGCCATGACTATCCCTTATTATTGCTCCCACCCTAGAGGGGTCTGGATTGCCTTTTGAAGCTCCGTCAAAGTTGATTTTGTAGAATCGAGGTGGGGGGGGGGNGGGGCTGACCAACAAGGAGGAGGGGGGGATAGGGGGCGGTGGAGAGATGGTAGAGGGAAGCGTAAGGCCCCAGGAGTTGAGAATCAAGGATTCTGCAGGGTCTGAAGGTTGGTCATCTTTGGTCCAAGGATGAAGTTCGAGGGTTTCTTGAAGGTTCAAGTGGATGGTGGACCAAATGCTGGTGGGGTTGGAGGGCTGTGAGTGAAATATTCTCTTGTTTCTTTCTTTCCAGAGTTGCCACACTATGAATCCTGGTAGGAGATGTCAGATCCTATTTAGTAGTTGGCATTTGTAGGGTCCTCATCCCCAATTCCTAATAGTGTTTATGATGTTTCCCTGATCTTGATGAGTTCTCCTCAGGTGTTGTGTGGAATGACCCCATATATCGGCACTGATAGCATAATTATTGAGTAGGTGTTCCATGGTCTCCATGTTTTGATTGCAGAGGTGACAGATCGAAGGGCCAATAAAGCCTCTTTTTTGGAGATTGTCCCAAGTTAGGATCTTGTTCTGTAAAAGGAGTCACGGGAATGTGGATATTGTTTGCTAGAATTTGGATTTCCAAACTGCGGTCCAAATGGGATCCTTTGGCATAGATTGAAATCCTTCCTGCAAAGTGTATCCTTCTTTGAGTGAAAAGTTTTTGTGAGGAGAGTGCCCCCATCGAAGAATGTCAGGGTCATTTCTTGCGCAAATTCTTCGAGGGGCAATTGCCTGAGTCTAGTTCTGTAGATTGCAGTTTTCTACTATCTGTAGGTCCTGATGCATGGATTTCCATGTTCTACAGGAATGGTTGTTTGGGTTGGCTGCCCACATGTATGCTACTTTGACAGTGGAAAGATTTTGTATTTGGTTCTCATAATGCAACATATTTTCATCTGATTGGAGGGGTGGCATCTATTGCCAGGAGTCAGTCCATAACCTAGTGGTTTGACCATTGTGAATTTCCCAGAAGGCATGCTCCTAGATAAGTGGTCTATTTTGCTAGGCAACGTTCTAGATGTTGGATCCTTGATTTTTTTCCTACATTCGGATCTAGTGTGAGTGCTATATGTCTGGTGAATATTTTTGTTTCCAAAGTTGGGCCCATATTTATGTTGGAGTTTTCATCCATCTCCACTAGATATTTTCTCCAATGGTTTTGTTGAGTTTTCCAAGCTCTTATAGGCCAAGACCCCCCAGGGATTTGGGTTTGCAGACATTTTCCCAGCTGACTAGATCCCATTTTTTATCTAGGTTATGGCCATGCCAAAGAAAGTTCTTCTGAATATTTGAAATTTTCTTTATGAATAATTGAGGGGATGCAAGAGAGTAAAAACAATAGGTCGGTATGGCTTGGAGTACATATTTGAGGAGGGTGATTCTGGCTGGGAGATTAAGGGAGAGAAAGGTCCATCTGTTGATTTTGTTGGAGATGGAGAGCAGGAGAGAGTCCCACGAGAGGTTGTGGGCTGCCGAATCCGACTAGGGGAGGCCTAAGTAGTGATTTGGTAGGGAGTAGAATGGAATGGAGAGAAATTGAAAGACATTCTATTGGACATCTTTGGGGGTGTTGAAGAAGAAAAGATGTGATTTTTCAAGGTTGAAGGAGGTTCCAGTGGATTCACTGAGGTCAGAGAGGATGGATCTAATCTTTTTTCCTTCTTGCACCATGGGGGTGTTCATAAGCATGGTATCATCTACAAATTGACTATGGGAGGCCGTAGGTTGAATCCCATGGAGGGGGAGGCCTTGAATAGAACCATTTTCTATGGAGGATTTTATGTAACGTCCCAGGCCCTCTGCCATTATTACAAAGAGAAAAGGGGAAAGAGGGTCTCCTTGCCTTATTCGCTGAGAGGGGGAGAAGGGTTGGTAGGGGGTACCATTTACAAGGATTGAGAAAAAGGTGGAGGTGATGAGGTTCAAGATCCAGTCAATCTAGTTGGAACTGAAGCCGAAATATGTTAAGACCACTTTTATATAGTGCCAAATTAGTTTGTCAAAAGATTTGGAGAGTTCAAGCTTAAGAAGCATACCTAGCATGCATGTTATTTTGAGTGAATGAATGACCTCATGGACTAGAATGACACTATCCATTTTTTGTCTTCTTTTGACATAGCCTGACTGCTCCTTTGAGATGATGAAGGGGAGGATTGGCTTGAGTCTGAGAGATATTACTTTCAAGATGATTTTGTAGATTACATTTCATAGTGCTATGGGAATGAAATGTTTCAGGTTGGTGACCCTCTCTTATTTGCGTATCAGGGTGAAGAAGGTGGAATTGAGGGCTGGGAGGACTTTTCCAGAGCTGCATGATTCCTCCACCAGTTTTCAGACTTCTTCCCTTAGCATGGGCCGATAGGAATGGAAGAAATCCATTGTGAAGCCATCGGGCCCTGGAGCCTTAGTCGTGTGTAGATCCTAAATGGCATGATCCACCTTAGCTTGGCTTATGGGGGTTATGAGGGCTTAATTTTGTTCCTGGGTGATGAGTGTCGGAATATTGGTTGTCACTCTCCCAATTTCCTCTGCGCGAATCACTAGTGGATCTAAGAGGAGGTATTGGTAGTAATCAGTGAAATCTTATGTGATGTCCTGATGGGTGAGAAAGGTGTTTCCCTAAGCATTTTATACCTTGGTTATGCGGTTGATGAAGTGCATGTGGATCATAGAGCGGTGGAATAATTTTGTGTTTTTTTCCCCTTCTTTTAGCCATTGAACTCTGGATTTTTGTCTCCATAGAATTTCTTCTTGTTTTATCCTTTCTTCCAATTGTTTCTTGGTGTGTTTCTCCTCCTGTTGCTAATTTTGGGTGAATCCAGTTTGATTGGCCTGATTTTGAAGTTCTTCAAGTTTTTGTTCCAGTAGTTTTCTCTCTTGGAAAATGTTTCCAAAGACTTATGTGTTCCACTTTCACACCTGTTGCTTGAAATATTTGAGCTTCCGCTAGAAGCAGTACATTTTGATTCCCTGCTGAATCTTTTCCATGTCCCACCAAAGACAAACCAAATTTTGGAAGTCGAGATATGAAAGACAAAACTTTTCAGATCTGAAGGGTTTGAGCTTGGGGGAGACCATAGACCCATAGCTGAACAAGACAATGATTTGAGCCTGGTTTTGGGAGGATGTTGGACTCGATTAGAGGGCCTTACAAAAGAAGGGTATCTAAGAGAAGAAAATGGTCAAGCCTACAGGTGAATTGTTGGGTTCCCATTCTCTTATTCGTCCAAGTGAAGGTTCCATTGCCATTTTCTATGTCTACCAATTTGTGAAGGTCCAGAAGCTCCTGAAATTTTATGTTGTCTTGTTCCAATATTTTCTTCCCGCCTTTTTTTCCCTCCAGAGTGAGGATCATGTTGAAGTCTCTGCCCACTATCCATAACTGATTTTTGGCTATGGAGCTTGGGTAATCTAGGTTATGAAGGAAAAGTTATATTTCCTGGATGTTCTATAGTCCATAGGCATTAGTGATCCATCCATCTTTGTTCGATCCAATTGCTCGATAATGGGCTATAAGAGTGCCCAATGTTGAGAGCCCTTGGTTGAGAATGACTGATTTTGGGTTCCAAAGGATGACCAAGCCACCTGCCACACCTTTCGAGTCTGTGTGGTAAGAGTGGCAGTTGTGCCAACATTTTTTTAGGATCTCTTTTGCAATCTGACCCGCGCATTTTGTTTCTTGGAGGAGGAGGATATTTGGGTCTTATGTTTTTGATGCAGTTGTGGAGGATCCTTTTATTGGATCTTCCATTGAGGCCCCTGATGTTCCAAGTGATGACTTTCATGATTTAACAGTTTGGCGGAGGGGAGAAGGAACTCTCTGAGAGCTTCTGTATATGTCCTGAATTGATCATGTAGTTGTCAGCCTCCTTGATGAGTTGTTGCATTGTTTTTATTCCTCTCCTTTTGTTTTCCTTTGTGCTTCTTATTTGGTATGGGTTTGGGTCTCCTCTTATGCTCAGTCATAAGGTTTCCCCTGTTGACGAGTGCAGAAAGACTTTGTGGACTTTCCTTAGCTGAACTTCGGGTAGGGTTTGTAGATCTTTTCTATTGAGATCTTCTTTAAGTTTGTCTAGGTCTATTCCTACTAGGTCTTGTTCATTCATTGCCATGACTGTGTCTTCCTCCTTATATGGTGCTTTGCCTGATTTGGGATGGATTGGAGAATCTCTTGAGGTTTCCTGAGTTGGGGGCTCCTTTGGTTGTCGGATTTCCTTGTCGTTAGTGCCATCTACTCCCATTGCTTTATGGGGGTTTTCCACCTTGTCTACCACTAGTAGATTTGTTAAGGATTCAAAGGAGTTGGTGTTGGGGTTTTTTCGATTATTATTGGTTACTGGTTTCTTTTGCATTTGCTTTCTCCGATTCTGCACCTGAGTGAGGATATCCTTTGGATTTTCTTCCTCAGCAGGCTTGGGGGGGGGGCATTGAGGGGGAAATCTCTGAAGAGATGTCCATTCTCATGAAATTTTCTGCATATGAATGGTATGTTTTCGTAATCTATGGTCTACGCCCATTCCTCATCTTGGTATTCCAAGGTTATCGAGCTTGGGAGGGCTTTGTATATTTCCATATAAATGCATATTCTAGCGTAAGAGGTATACTTCCTGTGCTTGGTGGCTTCTTGAGGTAAGGAATAAAGACAGATCCATACCGGGGCATAGGCAAAGTTATCTTTCTCCGGGCAGAAGCGTTCAATCTAGAATTGCAGATCTAACCCCACTAAGTTGTAGAAGTAGGTTCCACCTTCGAATACACGGTCTTTGTCCTCCAGATTGTAGAATATGACTGTGAAGAATACCTTAGAGCTCAGCTAGAGCTCATTGTCTCCATTGGGGCTCTGCCAGGCTTTGATCCAGTGAGCCAGGTCTCTTTTCAAGGGCTAGAGGCCTAGGAACTTGCCTATGAGGGAATGGTCCCCCATGAACTGGGTGTGGTCTCCTATTATGTTTCTTTTTATTATGTATCGTGGTGTTGTCGGGGTCTGCGGAATACATTTTCCTGGTATCTAGGCACGATCTTCTTTTGGATGTGAGGTCTCTGCATCCATGTTTGTGCCTATGCCTCCATTCGTTTCATCATATAGGTACTATTCTTGTAGGTGTTGTTGTGGATCGAATGACGGCCTGAGTGCTCAAGTGTTTTGCAGGTCATTCACTGCGATATTACGGTAGGAGGGGGTTTCCGCGCCCCCTTCAGTAGTCATTTTGTTGCACCAGTCAGATCTTCAGTGCAAATTGCATCAGGTGTTTGCAGAGGTGGTCAGATGAGAAAACGGGGGAATTGTGAGAGCATGAAACCCTAGTTCCAGAGCTCCTCATCCATATCCATATGATTATTAATGCTAACCACTCATTTGTTGCTAAATTGTTTTTTATCAATTATTTCATTGTCTAACAATATTGTTTTCTATTAATAATGGTTGTATAACATTTATATTGTTGTCTATTAAATACATGATATCATATCGATATCTAAATATATGATATGATATCAATGTCTAAATATATGATATGATATCATTGTCTAAATATATGATATGATATTGTTGTCTAAATATATCATATGATATCATTGTCTAAATATATGATATTGATGTCTAATGAGTATATCGTTTTCTAATAGATGGTACTATATTTATTGATACATCGTTGTCAACAACAATGATAATAGAAATTGAATTGATAATAGTTGTAAACAAAATCGCATTGATAATAGAAATCGCATTGGTAATAGTTGTAAACAAAATCACATTGATAATAGAAATCACATTGATAGAAATCAATGTCTAGCATTGATAATAGAAATCGCATTGATAGAAATCATTGTCTAGCATTGATAATAGTTGTAAACAAAATCACGTTCTATAAATCATTATCAAACCATTGATAACATTGATATCGATGTCTTTAAATCTATGTCCAACAATGATAACACAGAGTTAAATATGATATAGTTGTGTAAATAACAATTAGATCCATAACTAAGGAACAATAAAATCCAAACCAAAATGTTGTGTCAAAAAAAATGGGTGAAAGGTTGTGTAAAACGCTAAGAAAAATATGGTGTGGATGTTGTCTATAAAAAGAGAATCACAGAGTAAAATTTTGGGGAGGATGCAAAGATTTGCATAAAATAAAACACAGAGATTAGAGGTTAATCATTCAGAGACGAATCAATCAAAACGCAGAGATACTCATTCACAAAAACATAAGGATTAATCATTTAACAATGAATCAATCAAAAGCACAAAGATAATCATTCACAAGAAGGCGTAAAGACTAATCATTCAACAATGAATCAATAAAAAATGCAAGATACTCACTCACAAGAAGGCGCAAATATTGGAGATTAATCATAAAAGAAAAACCCAAAGATAAGTAAGGGGTAGATAGCTGGGAGAAAATTTATCCTTCACTTATTATCCATGCACCAGAAAAGAGGGAATTTAAATCTTAGTCTTAAACACCGTAGTGAAGACAGTCGATTGGGCTCTTGGTCGACTTCCTAGGCACAGACTAATAACTTAAAGGATAAGGGACAGAAGATAAAAGAACAATTTTTCTTCATATTAAATCAATAAAAACAAGCACAGAGAAGCCATTGCAATCAAAGTTTGGGTTTTCCATGGGAAATCAATACAAAATACAACAAGCATAAGGTTAGGATGAATTTAAGTTCTCTGATCATAAAATGTTGGGCTCATCAAGACAATTTTTTGGGAAAAAATTGTTTTTAAACTTTACTTATCATATCATTCATTTTAAGGTTGACTAGTTCCTATGGAGACATAGTTTTCTAGGCACTAGGTTTATTCACTTACTAGTTAAAATCATGACGTTCCCTTCAGGACGCACTACAGGATCCAAGGGTTCCACTTGCCTCTTTATGTTTTCTTTGCGTGGCGTGCCCTTCAATAAGAACTATGTTCTCCAAGGGTGTCACTCACCTCTTTCTGTTTCTTTGAGCGATGTGTCCTTCAGGACGCACCACGTGCTCCAAGATTTCTGCTCACCTCTTGACTGAATTTGGTAGAAATCAAACCCCTGGAGTCAATACTCCACCAGTTGATCTTCTGGGAGACTAAGTGCCTCTAAGGAATAAGGCCCTTTCCTTTTTTCACACCCCTTAGAATCATCGTGAGCAATTATCACTGTCTTCCCTCATGATATCGTGGGTGTTCTTGAAATAGGTAATCGTTAACCTACATTTCGAGCCACATCGGGAGTGCTAGTAGATTGTGGAAGGGTTGATACCACACCTCTCCCTCAAAGTATCTAGTTTTTGTGCATGACCCCTCTACTCCACATGTGAGTCTTGTTGGCAAGCTATGTCAGCCTGCATCCATCAAAGAATCATGTTAGCTACAATAATAAATCATCATAGCATCTAATCATCTATACATATGTCACATCAACAACATTCAAACCTGGATTGTCCACTCCATGAATCAATCCAGAGTCCAAGGGGTTTCATCGATGCCTCTGCATCCTCAATGTCTAGAGTCCTGCACACTCAGAAGAAACCAGTCAATAAAACCTGTCTATGTAAATACAAAAAAAAAACATATCATCAAATCTATAATATCCCATAATCATAATCAAAACGACCAATAATATAATAACTCATATCACTTGCAAGCAAGTGTCCTCAATGAATAAGTTTGTTTAGTGCGCGCAATAACAGGATGTTACATACACCCCCTCTTGGTTTAAACTTTGTCCTGAAGTTTCACAGTATATAAGTGCTGAAATAAAGTGTATCACGGTATCATAAGTCTATCTATCAAACAAAAATGGAAATTGTTGTCACATATCATATGCGTCCTCCCAGGTTGTCGAGTGTAGACTATAGTTGTCCCACTGGACCTTGACCTGATCTATTGTTCGACGTCGTAGCTGTCGAATGCAATGGTCTAGAATGTTAATTGGATTTGTCATGAGCGCACCCTCGTCAGATAGCTGCAAGGAAATCATGTCAATAACATGCGTAGGATCACTAATATAATGTATCAAAAAAAATATGTGAAAAACATCGTGAATACGCCTCAAATAATCAGGCAAGGCTAGTCGATAGGCCACGGGGCTCTTCTTTTCCAAAATCTTGAAAGGTCCCATGAACCTAGGACATAGTTTAGCACCATTTACAAAATTGATTGAACTCTTATGCGGTTTCACCTGTAAGAAGACTCGATCGCCAACTTCATAACTACGATCGACACAATGCACATTGGCATAAATCTTATGTTTATCCTGCGCTTCCTTGATCCTTTGTCTTATAGTTTGAATTTGATTTTCCATTTCTTGGATCACTTCTGGTCCCACCAGGACCCTATCCTCAAACTGATCCCAAATCAAAGGCATCCGACACGGTCACACGTAAAGAAACGTGAAAGGTGCCATCTTAATGGTGCTTTGATAATTGTTGTTATATGTGAATTCTACCAGTGGAAAGACTTATTCCCAACTCTTTTGTTGGTCCATCGCGTACATGCGCAACATATCCTCCAAGAATTGGTTTGTTCATTCGGTCTACCCGTCTATCTTTGGGTGATACTCAGTACGAAATTTAAGTTGGGTTCCCAAGGCCTCTTGGAAACTAGTCCAAAATCGTCCTGGAAACATCGATCCTCTATCAGATATAATCCTCTTAGGCATGCCATGCAAACTCACAATCTCACTAATGAAAACTCTAGCTATTTCAGGTGTCTGATACATCATACACATAGGAATAAAATGTGCACTCTTCGTCAGAGTGTCGACTACTAAAACAATTGAGTCGTGCCTCCTTGTCATCAGTGGCAATCCAACAATGAAATCCATTGATATGACCTCCCATTTTGACTCTGGAGTAGCGTGTGGTTGTAGTAGTCCTTCTATATGTCTATGTTTAGCCTTCATCTGCTGACATTCTAGACATCTAGACACATAGTTGACTATGTCTTCCTTAATTCCTTTCGAGAGGAATAAGGGTTTAAGGTTTTCCCTCATCTTCGTGACTCTCGGGTGAGCCATGTACACTGCTCTGTGAGCCTCTTTTAGGATCAAAATCCTCAACTCGTCATTGGGTGGTACGTAAATTGGACTTTTAAATCTCAATAATTCATCGTTGTCCATAGTAAATCCTTCAAATTTTGGTACCATCATTTTTGTTTTGTTCGATAAAATCCTTGACCTCTTTGTGCCAGTGATCGTCGCACTGTAAAGTTAAAATATTTTCACATAGATTCATCTGAAGAGGCATCACTAAAAATATGCATGGTCTCTGACTCAATGCATCTGCCACTCTATTCATTGTTCTTTTTCTGTAAGTAATCTTGAAATCGTACTCACTAAGCAATTCCGACCAACGTTGTTGTCACACGTTCAAGTCGCTTTTAGTAAATATGTGTTGTAGACCACAGTGGTCTATTTTTAGTTTGAATTTTCATCCAATCAGGTAGTGTCTCCAAACTCTCAAGGCATAAACAATGGCTAACAACTCCAAATTATTTCTCAACGTTCTTGAGATGTAAGTGACCACTCAACTGTCTTGCATCAAGACTCCGCCTAAGCCTTCCTTGGATGCGTCAGTGCATGCCAAGAAGTCTGCATCCATATCATGGATCTTTAGTATCGGTGTTGTTGTCAACAACTTCTTGATCCTCTGAAATGATTCATCACATTTCTTAGTCCAAACAAACTTCTTAATCTTCTTTTGCAATTCTGTGATCGGATTTTCTATCTTCGAAGAACCCTTGACAAACCATCGATATTATCCCGCTAAACCCATGAAGATACATACTTTGGGGACATTCTTTGGCATATTCCATTCAATAATATCCTCTACCTTTGATGGATCCACAACGATAACTTCGTCGGAGATGACATACCCTAAGTAGTGAATATTTGATTGCTAAAAAGAGCATTTAGACAATTTCTCATACAATTTGTTCTCTCGAAGACACTATAGTACCAAGCACAAGTGCTCGTCATGCTCCTTCAATGTCCAATATTAATTCAAAATATCGTCAATGAATACTTGGACGAACCTGTCCAAGTATTCGTGGAACACCCCGTTCATCAAACTCATAAATACACCTGGGGCGTTCGTCAGCCCAAACGACAAAACAATAAACTCCTAATGTCAAAACCTCGCCTAAAATGAGGTCTTAGGGATGTTGTCCTCTTTGATCCATAACCGGTGATATCCTGATCTCAAGTCGATATTTGAAAACACCATCATGCATTTCATCTAATCAAACATATCATCAATCCTTGGAAATAGATATTGATTCTTGATCGATGCCTTGTTCAATTGACGGTAGTTAATGTAGAGTCTCCACGATCCATCGTTCTTTCTTATGAATATAATAGGCACACCCCACAGTGACACAGTTGGACGTATAAGTCCTAGGTCCAACAACTCCTTCAGTTGCATTTTCAACTCGTGTAACTCCATGGTCGACATCCCATAAGGCATTCTTGCTATCAGTTCTATTCATGGTTTTAGGTTGAGGGTAAATTCCAACTCCCTCTCAGGCGACATCCCAAGTAAATCCTCAGGGAATATGTCCACAAATTATTGCAGCACTGAAAGGTTTTCTAGACCTTCTTCTACTCCCTTCTCGTTTAACGCAAGGATCACATAAATCTTACATCCCTTATGCATGATCTTCTGCAGTTGTAAGGAAGAGATGAACCTTAGGGAAAATCCCTGGTTCCGACTTTAAATCATGCATCTTTGTCCCTCATCATCGACCAAGCTTAACATTTTTGTCTTACAGTTGAGTATCGCCTCATGGGATTCCAACCAGACCATACCAATAATGATGTCATAAGATCTTAAGATCATGACGTACATGTTGGCCCCGGTGAAAAAATATCGCAGGTTAAGGCTTCATCCCATAACCTTCACTCGATCCTTTTTTTTGGCTTCCAGAGCCATTTCTACAAAACTAAACTCGTCTTGTTCGACTTCCTTTACCTTAAATTCCTTTTAGCCTTGCACCATAAATAAAAAATTTGGTAGCACCTAGATCTATCAAAATGATAAGTGTTTGGTCAGCGATGATACCTAACGTCTCGAGCATAGTCCATCGGTCCTCTTCCTAGTGGTTATCCAATATTGCATGGATCCGATGGGCCTTGCCCAAATCTCCCATGGTAGTGGGTCTGGCTGGTCCAGATGCTCTGGTCCTCTCTCGGAACCGTTCCTCGAATAGTTCCCATGACACGTCTTCGACTTCCATGTTCAATTGTGGTAGGAGCGTCTTCCATCATAGAATAACACTCCCCTTTAGTTGAATGACTGCCTTGCGGACCTTCATGTTGGAGGTCATAATTGTGAAGCGTGAAGCACATTGCCTTGCTCTCCAGCCATGCCTCGATGGCTAAGTTGTCCATGACACTCATGGACTTGAGAACTTATTCCTCTTGATTTCTCGGTGAAATCTAACGGTACTGGTTGGGGCGAGTTGTGGAACCTCAGGGGTATAGGATCCTTGGCCTCATCTCAGTATAGATGGTTGATCAAGGCCTCTAAAATTCCCTGGAAGGACCTTGTTAGACCATCATCATCTATTAAAGCAATCGAATATAGCCCAAGGAATTTTTCCTCCCCTTGGGGGTTAGACTCCGAGGGCGTAAGCACTTCTGCGGGTGTCACACCTCCTTCCACGACACCACGTTGTGAACCTCTGTGGTGTCCTCTAATCGATATGACCGCATGGACAAGTTAATTTTTTTAATTATCTCTAGGTTAATACTCAAGGTTTTACTGCATTGGAAAGCATGGCGATCCACAGTCGTAGGGTTGAACCCCCTCTGATACCATATGTAACATCCCCATTGTTACGACAACATGTGAATAAAAAAAAGTGCAATTTTTTTTTTTTTAAAGAAGGGAAGTAACAACGAAAAGAAATAATCAACACAAATTGATGACGAACACAATGCACACAAATCATGCAACATACAAAAAATACCCAACACACTAGCACAACATGTAACTAGTCAAAACATGTGATATTCAATAGACAATAAAAATGGCTACCCTCCTGACACAAGAAAGACCATGCCTACAAGTGAAGGGGAAACATCAAAAATCCTGACACAACGACTGTGATGACCAGTAACTAGAACCCCTACGGTGAGAAAAACAAATCACAATAAGGTGTTACCGATCCAAGTACCAACATCAATTACAACAAACAATACGCCCACATCGGGAAGCATAATACTCTGGCCAGGTTATCATTCACATCTATCAGTCAGGGCACAATGATCCCCTCATCAAGAATCATGTCATCACAAGGAGATAGGATTGACAGTAACCATGATGCAACATCACTTATCTAGACCTTTAAACCAAGCAAACCGCCTCAGGCTAGGAGACCGAATTATCTGCCAAAATACATGAGGACTTGTTGGGCTCTAAAGATGTCCTAAAGAAAACCCCTATGCATCAACCAAAGGTAGGTGCCGACACAAGAGTTTTACTTGTCGCCTATGTAGGTTCTTACCTTCTATTTTCAATACCCTGCCTCCAAATATGCAACACCTGTAAAGGGACAACAACCGTAAAAGGAACGACAGTTGTTCTATTCAAAGGAACAACACGACCTGCAAAAGGAACAAAAATCGTTACATTGGGCCGAACTAATGTTGAATTAATTGCATTGTAGTATTTACCCAACTATCTAATTTGTCAACCCGGGGGTCGTAAACTGACGAAGCACACACAAAGTATATGCAAGATTGAAGCGAGACTAATCTAATCTAATGTTTAAGATATGACTGAAATTGAATCTTTAATCTAACACATGACTGAAATATAATCATTAATCTAGTTGCATAAATGAAATTACTCTAAGAATGGGAAATTGCGTAAAGG
>SNQJ01S0028918.1:94852-117075 GCA_010110895.2 Picea sitchensis
AACCAGGGGGTTGGTGCTTCCTTCTAGTGGGTGCTAGAGAAAACAGAGAGTCAGTGCTCTCAGCAAGTTGTAGCTTGCAAAAACAGAGGTTGTAGCCTCACAATGATTTGGTTCTCAGATGTATGATAATGTAAGGAATGTAGATAATACTTATCATATAATTAAAAAGAGGTTTTTACCCTGTATGGGTTTCCTCGAGAATTATCTGTCTCTGTCTTTCTCATATATGTGACTGATGCTGAATGTGCCCTTGTTTAATTCTCTGCATTATTGTGATCATCATTGAGTGCCTTGTAAATATTTAAGAAGAAGCATAAATGTTTAAGCATGGTAACAACTGATTCACCCCCCCTCTTAGTTGTCCAACATGAAGACAGTCAGTTAGGCTCATGGTCGGCTGCTCAGGCACAGACTAATAACTTAAAGGATAAGGGACAGAAGATAAAAACACAATTTTTCTTCATATTAAATCAATAAAAACAAATGGAGAGAAGCCATTGCAATCAAAGTTTGGGTTCTCCAAGGGAAATCAATTCAAAATATAGTGAGCATAGGGCTGGGATGACTTTAAGTTCTCTGATAATAAAATGTTGGGCTCATCAATACAATTTGCTAAAGATAAAAATGAAATCTTTGGGTAGCTTTACACTGAATAAAACATAAACTTAAACACAGTATAAGTACATTACTGAAGGCGCAAGAACAATATTTAAACTACCATTCAATACAAATATACACATGTGTACCATAGCCAAATGTGAAAACTTCGAAGTTGTTGTCCCACGCGTGCTCCGTCCAGCTCTCACTTGCCAACCGATGTGACCTCACTAGTACCTCCCAGCCAACGCTAGGGGTACTCTTCTTCCTCCTGAGCCCCCCAAGCCACAAAGGAGCCACACACACAATACCAGAGAATTTTATCACCCAGTGCACCACGCAAGGTCGAGCTACCACTTGTTACCCAAGCTGGGTATCCCAACTCCCACAAGAGAAAGTTCAATCAAGATAAAAATTTAGCAGCATAACGTTACACAAAAATATGTCCTCCATACTCCTCCTCCTCCATCCTTTTTATAGAGTTTTCAAGTAATTAGTTTCCCAAAATTCTCATTAGATTCATTTTTCATTAATTAATTAGGAAAAACCTCCCCCGTACACATGTCTCCCTATACCCTAGTTGCACATGAAAATCAATTTTATTAATTAATTAAATATTCTTATTTCCCTCATCCACTTAAGAGCATTCCTAAAAATGCTCCTCGGTGTCCCAAAATTCCCTAACAATTCTTAAATGACTTACAGCTTACTTAATTCCTAGTTGAGTTCATAAATAGAAAGTTTCAAGGGAAAGATTCCTTACTAAGTTAGGCATTCAACGTTTTCCTTACATTTCCCCTTTTCTTTAAGTTTCCCTTTTTCCTTAAGTTTCCTATTTCTTTCAAGTTTCCCCCTTTTTCCTTTTTAACTAAAATAATCAATTTAGCAAGTGTAGATAAAACAACCATTTACCCTTTTTCCTTTTTAATTAAAGATTAATTCAACAAGTGTAGATAAAAACAACCATTCACCCTCTTTTCTTTTTAACTAAAAATTAAATTAGCAAATGTAGGTAAAAACAACAATTACCCCCCCTTTTTTTTTAAATTAATTCTCCAATATATATGTTTTTTACTTTTATAAATAAAGTTTGAATTTCTTTATCCCCTTCTTGTTATATGTCTAAATATTTTTGTTCATGGGTTTTGCTTAGACCTAGGTTTTACATTCACTATATTGGGTGACATTTGTTTAGGGAAAAAATTGTTTTTAAACCTCACTTATCATATCATTCATTTTAAGGCCGAGTAGGTCCTAAGGAGGCATAGTTTTCTAGGCACTAGGTTTATTCACTTACTAGTTAAAATCATGACGTTCCGTTCAGGATGCACTACATGCTCCAAGGGTGCCACTCGCCTATTTCCATTTTCTTTTCAGGAAGTTCCCTTCAAGACGCACTACATGCTCCAAGGGTGCCACTCGCCTCTTGTTGGCCCTTGACAAAGTTTTGGGCAACCTTGGTTATAATTGACCTATTTTGGGACTTCGACAGGATGTCAAAGCAGAGATTGTGCGATCTCGGCCCCTTTTTAGGGATTTTTAGGTTTTGGGCTATGTAACGGGTATGGGAATGTCATCCCATGGGTTTGCCCATGTTTAGGCCCTTTTTGTAATATACAAATATAAATCTAGGAGATGTAGGAAGGGGACGCTAAGCTAAGTGATAAGTTCAAGTGTGGATTGTAGATGCTTCATGCATATTGTGTTAGACTTGTAGAGATAAGTGCAAGGTATTCAAGGTATTGTAAGAGACTGTCAAAAGGCTTTGTGTTGTAACTCAGGGAAGGAGGATCTAGCGAAGTGCGCACAGATCTCTTGTCCTCTACTGAGTAACATATCATGTCTTTGTGCATGTAGAATATTGACAGAAGGAAATAAAAGACAAGAAGAGTTGGTGGACATAGCCCCAGGCTAGGGGTGAACCATGTATATCCTGTGTTATGGTTTCTTTGTGCTTGATGGTTGTTCTCTTGTTTATGTGATTAAATGCTTAGTGCACTGATATATGATTAGAATATTCTAATATGATAGCTTAGTGTTGAATAATGTGAATGAATGCTAGACATAATCTATGTCGATATTCTTAGTGATTGAATATATCGGATATGTGTGAATATTGAATTTCTCTGATATTAGGGTTTATCTACATTGTAACTAGGTTTTTTTTGGTGCCCTCTTGAGCGTTGAACCCTGGGTATGCCCCCATGCCAAAAAATGGTTCCGTTATCAGGAACCATAGAAAATAACCAAGCATCAAGATGACTTGATGAACGCGGAGTTAATCCCAACTATCCTACCTAACTTCATCCCTCCTTTGGTTGGCATGGTGAGTCGTGATAGTGTCCCAAGAGACTTTGATTACACTATGGTTACTGCGTACCTATTGAAGGGGATACATGCAGTTAGAGCATAGCTAGATAATATCACGACATTGATGTTCAACAACTTCAATCTAGGGACCGTAAGAACTACAGTATGATCTCTCCTTACAAGTATTTTACCAGGATGAAGGGGAAGAACTTGAAAATAATCCCCCAACCATGGACTATGAACCTCATGTAGTCCACCATATTGAATGTGATGAAGATTCTGCACTTTGGAAGGCACCGAGAGGTTAACGCGTGTGTTAATATCCTGCTATCATGTTACCACAGCGACCACCTATGGCTAGACAGAAGTATCATAGTCGATCTGACGTTAATCCATAGGATCACCGGATTGAGCATGAAGGGACCCGACCCACAAGACTTCTACCTAGGGAAGGCTACAGATCACGCACTAGCACAGAGGATCAAAGACACATATGGAGATGTAGAAAAGGGGACACGAGGCTACAAGGTAGCTTACATCCATAATGGCTTACTTCACCTGGCCTGCCAGCTGATCGCCGAAAACTTTGTGAGAAAGAAAAAACCTACACAGGTCATAGGATTCGTTGTTGATCTCACCAGGAAGTGTGTAAAAGGGATTCATATGAATTGGGTGAAGTACCTATTCAACCAAATGGAATTGGATTGTCACGAATCTCAGGATCAGGACTATGAGTTCCACTTTAGCTGGCTTATGATCCTCATAGCGTTTACTGCTTGAGATATGCTGGAAGGTGTGACCTTCCTGGATATTGATTCGTTCGAGCCTCTCACTACGAACGTCAACACACTCTGGTACTCGAGCGATATGGGAAAATAGTGGTAGTCGAACACAGTATAAAATACATACTACGTGCAGTTGAAGATGACCATCGAAGTTGTCCCTCGCATGACGCAAAACACCATGTACCAGTGCAGACCTCTCATGAAGTTCTTCGTAGATCGACACATCATTTATATCACTATGCAAGCAAATGAGCATAAAGAAGAGATTCAATCATACTATAAGCTCACAGAGGAGTACATTGAGGAGATAACTAAAGATTGGTTGGCAGACCTCCTTATCCCTACTCACCCTGCAAAAATGTCTGATCTCCAACTACTTTGCAGCTTGGAGGCCACTCATAAAGAACAAGACACACCTGGAACTAGTAGAAGGAAGAATATCGAAGAAGTACAAAACCTGAGAAGTGCATCAGATGAAACTACTTTAGTATCACCTATATGAGGAGGTGATGACAAAGTAGATAGAGAAGAGACCAATGAAAAAGAAGATTAGCAGAAGCAAGGCGAAGTAACACTGCCTAGGGATCCTTTTGATGAGGCTGATCCCTCAAAGAAAAGAAAGGTTACCCCATGAAACCTACCTCATTGAGGAAGTCAAGAGCGAGCAAAACCACGATGCAAACAGTGCTCACAGTAGATGACTTCAAATTCATCATCGCAGCTATAGCAGATGCCTCACAGGACGTCTTGCAGAAACATGAAGCCAAGAAAGAGGAGATGTACAATGGAATTGAGGTTGAACTCAAAGGGGTACAACAGGCCCTTCAATCTAGTCACGCAGTATCCACTACGTCCCCTCCATCATAAGAAAAAAATAGGGGAGATGAGCCTACCCAACTCTGTAAACTAGCTTATGCAACCGAAGCTCACCTTCATCGTGCATAGGAAGAAACAAAATAGTCCACAAATGCCCTAAAGCAAGTGAGAAAATTAGTCATAGAGAAATGTCGAGTTGCACAGTAGGATAAGGATGACCTTCAAGCCAAGTTTGAAGAAGAGAGGGTGTAGGTCAAGCAAGAAAAAGAGAATTTGCTCGCACAACAACTCAGAGTCAAAGAAGAAGTCAACATAGCACTTCACTCTATTATAGGATTAGAGAAAAAGTTGGAAGAACTAGTATAGAATCAAGTAGCAGAGCTTGCATAAGCTATCCAACAACTTCAATAGAGAATCATGGATCTGGAGCTACGAATAATGCCCAACACTTCACAGGATGTACGAGATCAAAGAGAAGCAACTGCTCAAAGTGCAGTTGAGAGAATCAAGGCCCTTGCCATGGAATGTAAATAGATAAGTGATTGCAGTGCCCAGACTTATGAGTGACTCACTGAGGATCTTGAATTGAAGGAACTGGAGTCACAACTTCAGGAGGCAAAGAAAAAAGTAGATATAGTACAGGCACAGTTAAATCCCCTGTCACCAGTCGATAGGATGAAGTGATCCCAAGAACAACGCACTGCTCAACAACAGGTCCACACCATTCAAAGCAAAGTCATGGAATTGAATCAGAGGCTTGCCAACTGTTTGTGGAGATTGAATGTTGAGGAGTAGAACTGAGGAAAGTCATCACTACAGCTGAATAATGCTTGGAGGGCCCTGTCAACGAAGAAATTATCCAAGAGTTCACTGAGAAAGAGGTCGTGGTGTAGTAGAAAGTAGAAGTAGCTCAATCCAATCTTGAGGCTTTTGAAGCAGAGCTACCCAGATCAGAGTGACTCAGGACGAGTCACTGGTGAGTGTTGGGGGCCTATTGGCCCTTGACCAAGTTTTGATAAACCTTGGTCATGATTGACCTATTTTGGGACTTTGACAGGATGTCAAAGGTGGAGCGTAAGTCGAAGCAGAGATTTCGTGATCCCGTCCCCTTTTTAGGGATTTTTGTATTTTGGGCTATGTAACGGGTATGGGAATGTCGGCCCATGGGTTTTCCCATGTTTAGGCCCTTTTTATAAAGTATAAATAGAAAGCTATCCAATGTAGGAAGGGGCCAATAAGCTAAGTGCTAAGTGCAAGTGTGGATTGTAGATTCTTCGTGCATATTCTGTGAGCCTTGTAGAGATAAGTGCAAGGGATTGTAAGAGACTATGAAAACGATTTGTGTTGTATCTTAGGGAAGGAGGATCTAGCGAAGTGCACGCAGATATCCTATCCTCTGCAAAGTAATATCTCATGTCTCTGTGCATGTAGAATATTGAGAGAAGGCAATAAAAGAGAAGAAGAGTTGGTGGACGTAGCCCCAGGTTGGGGGTGAACCACGTATATTATGTGTTATGGTTGTTTTGTTATTTATGGTTGTTCTCTTGTTTATGTGATTCAATTCTCAGTGAACTGATATATTCTTAGAATATTCTAATATGATAGCTTAGTGCTGAATAATGTGAATGAATTCTAGATCTAATCTATGTCGATATGCTTAGTGCTTTAATATATCTTATCTATGTGAATACTGTGTTGCTCTATTATTAGGGTTTATCTGCGCTATAACTAGGGCTGGATATTAATGAACTATAATTTCTAAGTTATCTGTAAAGGTGTTGTAATCATAGATCTGTGTCCCAGATAAGGTTGCAGACACTAGAGTCCTGCAACCACCCCTTCCTCTACCTTGGGTGAGACTTCATCTACTTCATAGGTGTTGCCGAAAGGGCCAGTAGTTAGGGTTTTATTGGTGCACTCTTGAGCATTGAACCTCTTGACTGGAAAAATTGATCGTCTGTCAACTGGAAGAGAGAATCTGATCTGGGGTTGTCTAACTAACCCAATTCGTTTGGTATGACTCACTCCGACGGGTTTAATGGCTCCATTGGCCAATCTAAAGTCCTAAAAGAAACAAATAAATAAATAAAAGAAATGAAATAACTAACTAATTACTAAACAACAACAATATATATATATATATATGTGTGTGTGTGTGTGTGTGTGTGTGTGTGTAAATATATGACTATTTTAAATAATATTTATGCAATAGATCTGTTTCTCTAATTTATGTGCATGTTATACAATTTGTGAGTTTTAATCTGAACTCACAAAAATCTATGAAAAGATGGCTCTTTTGACAAAAGTAGAAAAAGAAAGAAAAATAAACTATTTTTTGTTTTTTATCTTTATTTATCTGTAAGATTAAATATCAAAAAATACTATGAAACAAGAATATGTAGATGGTCAAAACTAGACCAGATATAACAGTTTCGAAAATAAACAAACAAATAAAAGAAATAAACTAACCTATTAATGAGTTGATCAGCATGCATCTGATGTCTGTATGATCATGAAATGTCCATCCAGTCTGTCCACGAGATAAACCTACAGTGAACCTTTATGTTGTTCGGAATAAATGAAAAACAGTATATCGACTGTTGGATTTTAATGACAGAACGATAAGATGCAAATAATAACTGTGATATTTTTTATTGCAAGCAATTAGACATAAGATAAATCTAACTGTAACAACCTGTTTTTAATCATTCAACAAAATTAAAGATAAATCTTATCATTTGAATTGAACGAGTGATCACTATTTTTTAATAACTGAAGCATCAAAATGTGGACTATATTAAAACAAGTTATCTTGATGACATAATAATTTGTGAAGACAAAAGATATCAACAATTATTGAATTACCAAGATAAACAAACCATAAACGAAAACAACATTTACAGATAGCTAAAGAAGAAATGTAAACATATGTTTCGTCAAATTCGTGTATAAGTTGTCCACCTTCATCCCTAGGCCAAGATGTCTTATTACAAAAAATAATGAGTTTTTAAAGCCTTCAGAAAGGTAATTGTCTTATCTTCTGTGATAAGATACAATCATCTATTGATTACAAAAATAGAGGGGGAATATAACCACCCTAGATCACACTAAATCTTTAAAAGATAAAAAGGTATATTCTTGTTTATAAAAAAATGGATTATAGATATGGCTAACAAGCCCCAAAAATGATTTAGATCACTTGGTCACCATAAACTCCTATATATCCTAAAAAGAAAAGATAAAATAAAGAAACTTAGATATATATATTTAACCACAATTTTCCAAATTTTGGATTAGAATAGACTGGCTATAGAATCTGCTGATTCTGTAGCTGGTCTATTTTAGCAACAAAATCTAATTTATTCAATGAACAAAATAATCTAATTTATTCAATGAACAAAATAACACTATTTTAAGATAAAAATAAATCTTACCTTTGACTGTAAAATCAAATCAAATCACATGATCTCAGAATTTATCACTGCTGTTGCAGTCTCGATATTCTTTAATATGACATTCCTTGTAGTTTTCATGCATTTCGCTTGTTTCTGAACGATAGACTTAAGCTTACGAATTTCATTTGTTAATGGGTCGACCTAATCAGTAAGGGCTTTGATCTGTGACTGTAAAATAGTATATCGGTGTAATACTTATTAATCCAGAACATGCAAGTTCTGCATTGTGACTGTGCGACAGTTGATTGAGAATACCCACGGTTGTGTACCAGATCATCCTCAATGTGGACTGTAGATTTTTTACCAAACTTAACACCTGGAAACCCTTCACTATGCTTCAAACAAGGCGACAAATTATCCACAAAATTATAAGACTGATTGAGGCCCGATTGGAAGGAAGGAGGGTCTTCTTCTACAAGAAATCTATCAATCTCAGAATCTGAACTCTCATGGATCTCGATCGTCTTCATCGAGCTCACATGAGGGTTTGATTTGTTTCGCAACTTCCTTGAAATCAACCTTCCATCTCTTTTATTTTTAAAACCCAAACCGATATCACCTTTATATGTCTTGCCTATAGGTCTGTTTTCATTTTGACAGAGGCGTTATGTTGTGCATCTTGCTCATGGGTCTTCTCAACAATTCTTGGGTCGGGTAAAGGCTTACTATGGGTGGCCATAACACATACCTGTGTAGATGAAGGGAACACTATGGGATAAACTATGGTTTCTTCAATCACAGGTTTGTCAACCTCTACACAATTAGGGTTAGCGAAACCATTTCGGGTTAAAAATGAATCCCAGTCATCATTCTGCAACTTCAGTTGATGTGCAAGCATAATTTTTATCAAACCATGGTGGAAAAGGCTTGAATCCAAATGTTTCTTCTTATACCTCTTATACATTTTATACACGCTTCTCCACAAGTAATAAGGCATGTTTAAAGGAAACCCTATGAAATTGATGAGAAAATGCAGGTGATATAAAAAGACAAAACCAAAACGGCCTTCACACGTCACGAACTATTTCAATACTGCAATAAAACCATGCCATCGGGTTTTCAGTAGGGAGACTAAAATACCTTTGTCATAGCCATTGATCTTTCGAGATGTAAAGAAAAGACTCCATGGAACCTCTTCAACCTTGGCATTCTTGAACCACTTATGTCCGCTCACAGCGAGACCTATTGCTTGGCTTAAAAATTCCTCTGTGACTTCGAGCTGAATGTCCCCCACCTTGGCTTGACATCCCTCAAAAAAGAGGGAGAATTCCTGAGCAGTCTCTAGGTTAAAGCCCTGGAATTTCTCAAGGAAAACAAGCCAGCTGTGACCCTCAAGATCCTCCCTTGCATCAGCACATAGGAGCAAGGTCTGAGTGTCGTTGGGTTCAACCCTAACAACTAGGGCCATGGGAAATCGACAGGCAATCACCCAAACATAGTACGCATGGAGGGTTTGTAAGAGTAGACCAAAGCTATAATCCAGGCCCGAAACACATCAACAATCTATGGTGTATGAGCAAAAAATCCTCAATGAAAAGATAGGCATTGTTTGAAATGAATGCAAGGGGCATTGTAAAACCCAAGACCAATCTTCGAAATTATGGGCTCACTGTGATCAGATTGCCACCTCTCACATAGTACAGGCCACGACCAAATGTATTAAAATAAAAATGATTCCACAACAGAGTGGGTAAGGTCTTAACGTTTGGGAGAGGGAAACTTATAAACCAAAGTCTAGTAACAAGGGAACGCATGACCAAGAACCACACAAAAATATATCAATGATTTAAATTAAATGGTCCTTTGTTGATCCAAATAATAATCCATAAGCATACTTGACATTCGAGGAGTCAAAACAAAAGGAATAAACTCCATAGCAAGGAACAAGGCTTCATTAATAAAAACTGTGGAGACATTTTGCCTTTCATAAACTATTCAAATAGAGTGGTAATACAGTCATAAGTTTTAATGCTTCATTTTCATGCTTTCAGTAATGAACGAAGCATGAAAACAAAAACACTGGGAAACACCGAAAACTTACAATTGCCATTACGAAAATCACTCATGAAGAACAAAAAAATGTATGACCCCAATTAGGCAGCTACATAGACTATTATTTGATATAAAAAGTTAAAAAATTGTTGGGTTGCCAACAATGGCGACTTGCTGGGAGAAGGAGTTATCTCTGTATTACTGATGAGTTCAGGTTATAAAAAATTTGAATGATTTCAAATCAAGGAACAACTGAAATGTTATTTGATCATCTTTGATAATCATGACGTGGTCCAACTGAAGATATCTTTCGTTAAAAAGAATGAAATCCGGTGACAAACTTCACAAATGAAAGCCATGATGTTTAAGTTAATGGCTCCAATAATGTTGACAGGGCCATTGCTGCTAGCAGGCGTCCATAGCCTCGACATGGATGTCAATTAACCCACTCTGACATCTGTGTCTTGTCTAATAAGTTTCAAATTAGAATGAAAGATGCTTATGACCAAAATCAAGATTTATACCTGAGAATTTTCTTTTACCTGACATCGCTTCGCTGTCAGCGGGCCTGTTCAGTACCCTGACAAAGTTTTCTTGGAATCATGCATGCATTTACCCGCTGCCAGCAGACATGTTAAGTGTCCCGACGGGTTTACAAACACTTCCCACAACTCTTTGAGAAGTTATTCACAATCTGACATAGTTTTAAAGACATTCAATAGAGCGGGGTGACGCTGAAAATTCCAGTTTTTACACAACTTAATATTTTCCAGGCCTTTAATTTTTCTTGCTAACCTTCATCAAGATCTAGAAATAGTTTATTAATAAAACTAATTTTCGAGGAAAATGAGTCATCGTTGAGTTTCTTTTCTTAAGAGCAGGGACAACATAAAGAGATTTTTAAAGATAGTAGTGATTACTCTCAAATGAAAATTGAAATCGAGAAATCAACTTTAAAACAAAATACCATCTTTAACTAGCCTACATTTTCAGAAAAACACAACAATTGATCCTCTAACAGCCCTGAATAGTTATTTCAAGATGAAGCATTATGTTCTCTTATTCTGAACTAGACTGTAATACAGGCATGTTTGGCTCAAAAAGGCCAATAAACACAAAATAAAAAGAAAAAGAAAACGGAAAGCAAAGAAATCAAAACATAAAAATATGTACAAAAGGTGTATCGGAGAGCTGCCAGGTGAAATACCTTTTGAGAGCTTGGCCATTCGCCGGGAAGGTGTCTAGATGTCCCTCTAAATTCTGTAGGGAGAAAGAACTGGGACCTAGTTTTTCAGTAATTAAGAACAGTCTAGATGTCCCTCTAAATCAGAGGCAGAAATTGAATCGAACCAACTTTTGACAACAAATTGATGTTGATCAAGTTTTTGTTTTTCTTGAGCCCTTACCTCTTCTAATGATCTGAAAATTTTACTTGATCTAAAATTCAAGATCTCTTAACCATTATTTGCATGTGAAATTTTTAACTGTTAACCATCTTTGTAATGAAAAATTAAAGAATATCCATCAAGCATATGAGCACATAAACATGTAAGCAAACCATCTATGAACAAGATTTGGTAACGGAGTTCACCAGACTTCCTGGCTACGTTTCCGGGTCCACTCCAACGGTGCAACCGCTCTTTAATCAATCTCAAATGATTAAAAATTACAAAGAAAAGGATTACATAAGATCTCTCAAAAACCAACTTTCATATCTACAATTCTGGGCAGAAACAAACATCATAGGTGGCTGGAAAACGTCATTCTGCAACTTTTGACTATAAACTCGAGTATGCTTGGCTTGCTCAAATGGGCTCTGGAGGCACTTTTCTGTTCGGCTACTCTGATGACAAAACATAGAGAATATTTGGAATCCCCTCACAATTCTACAACTTTTAAGTATAAAGTCGACCTATTTTTGAGCAGGTCACCTGGGACACCTCCTGGCACGAATTCCAATGTAGATTCTGTCTGTCAGATCCATACAGTCTCGAAAAATGTTCCACTCCTCTTCTGAAGTCACTTTGATGTTCAACTACTCTAATGAAGAAATAGAGAGCATATTTAGAATCCTCTCGAAATTATGCAACTTTTGAGTATAAAGTCGATCTATTTCTTAGCAGGTCACCCGAGACATCTCCTGGCATGGATTCCAATGCAACATCTGCCAACTCCCCTTGCCTCATTTTGTGTGCCCAGCTAAATAAGCAGAGCCTCTAACTAGTTTTCCAATTTTAGCTCCTCTAGATTTGGCGGTAACCGCTAGATTTGGAGGAAATCCGCCAGATTTGGCTGAATCCTCCAATTGTTGGGCTTCTAGAAGGGGACATGTGGCACCTTCTGATTGGGCCACGTGTCAGCCTCTCATTGGCTGATGCCACACACCTTGCTGATGTCATCATTCGTACATATGACATCATCATCCATACGACCCTTCCACATGTCACTTGCTGACGTCATCATCCATACGACCCTGCCACGTGTCACCCATACGGCCTGCCACATGTCTTGCTAATGTCATCATCCATACTGCTGACATCATCACCTATATAGCCCTTCCATGTGTCACCTATACGGCCTGCCATGTGTCCTACTGACATCATCATCCGTACTACTGACGTCATCGCTTGTACAGCCTTCCACGTGTCACTTGTACAACCTTCCATGTGTCCTGCTGACTTCATCGTCCGTACAAATGATGTCATCCTATGTACGGCCTACCACGTGTCACGTTCTTAGGCTGCCATGTGTCAAGCTAACGTCAGCATCCATACTTTTGATGTCATTAGTACGACCTGCTGACTTTTTGTCGTTGCTTTCGAAAAACTTCAGAGTGTCATAACTTCTTCATACATGCTCCGTTTGAGAAAATAAATATATGGTCGGAATTGGGAGAATGAGCCAGACGTAATGGCGTTGGTTTCATCCAATTTTGAGAACTTTGATTTTTAAGCATTTTTCTTAGCCTAGGGACCCTTCTAAGACTTCTGGGTCATTCCTAGATTCTCCTTTTCTGCATTAGAGTATTTTCAAGCGGTTTTGGATCCACCTGGATCATCCAACTTTAACAAAGCATTAATCTGACTTTCCATATGATCTAAAAAATGAAGAAGACTTGAAACTTGAATAATTATTGCAAGTGAAATGTTATGTGTTTAAAGCAACTAGATCAATTTGCAACACATAATTAAGGATTACTTATGTAAAGATACACATAGACAGCAGCATAAAACATTGAACATCAACACATAAACACAACAACTTGATAAAGGAGTTCACCCCACTCCGGGCTACATCTCCTGGTCCAGCTTCCAATGGATCATTATTATTAAATTTCTCAAAGTGCTCAAAAACATGCCTTACAATGCTCAAAATGACAAACTGACTGCTCCAATGGCTCCGCAGCGTCCCAAAACCCCTGTCTGGGCTCTTTCGGCACCTGAAACGGACAAAAAATGAAGAAGATGGCCTCCTTGAAGTCTCCCTCTTCCACTTGTTGTCTTTGGTTCTACAAAATGTACCCTTGTTCCCCAAACTTGGCACACACGCTCATTTAAGCGTAAAGAACCCAATCCCGTATGCAACCGTGCACCGGTACAAACCGTAGGACGATTAAGGCGCCTCTAGCCCCTAACTGCCTCGGCACTGGGTCATATGGTCATAGGACCAAAATCTGGGCGCAAAAGGAGTTAAACCGTGCAAACCGTGCAACGGTGTAACCCGTGCTCCCACTTGGGGTCATATGGTAACCATGGGCCAAGTTATAAAACACGCGCGCAATTATACATTGATATAACCGTTCAATATACATATGGAATAAACTTTGGGTTCCCGCATTTTAAATCCGCGCCATTACAATGTGTTATATGTTAACCAAACTATGGGTTGGGGCTTAGCCCCAACCCGACCCCCCTCCGTACTTAACATAAAACAATGTTAAATATTTAAATTGACATAAACCTAACAAGGTTCATCCGGTGCCATATTGGTTAGTGGAGGTTTGGTCAAGTCTTTAGCAATGGAGGAGGTTCGGCGGTTGAACCCCGCGGACTCCCCATGTCATTTTATATACATACAACCAATAGATGGGGGACACGTGGCGCCCATGCATTGGGCCACGTGTCTCCTTATTATTTGCCATGAAAATGGATACGTGTCAACATACCACTCGTCCACGTCAACCAATGAAAATGTGCCAACGAACAACCAACCAATATGTGCCACATCATCAATCTGCCACATCATCATGATGGTACGACCCTCCACGTGGCCGTACGGATTGTACGGACAGGTACAGTCAGCATCCCAATTTTTTACCTATTTGGCTTAGCGGACAGATCGCGATATCTCCTCCATACGGACTCCGTTTGCGAAAGTAAATATACCGCCAGAATCAGGAAGACGAGACGAACGTAATGGCATTGTTTTCATCGCATTCCAAGCACTTTGAAAATTGAGCAAAATTTGATCCCCTGATCACCATAGGAGGACAGTATTCTCCTCGAACCTTCTGCAATAACTGTAGATATGGAAGGAGATAGTGAGGTGGAAGAATTGTTTGCCTACCATAAACAAGGAAAAATGCGGAATTACCAACAACAATTTTCGGAGTTACTCTATCAACCCAGATTGCATTGAATAGTGCATTATGCCAGTTTTTGTGGTTTTTGGAGACCTTCCTCTTGATGATCTTGATCAGGTTTTTATTTGTCGATTCCACCAAACCATTTCCTTGGGGGTAATAGCTGGCATAATACTTTAGTTTTATCCCTTTTTCTAAAGAAAAATCACTCATGTCAAGAGATGAAAAACATGAAGCATTATGGAACATTAGACATTCAAGAATACTGAAACAAGTGATAATGTTTGAATTAAGGAAGGATATTACCTAACTGGTGTTTACCACTTTTAATGGTGCAGCCTCGGACCATCTGGTGAAATAGTCTTTTGTTGTAATGATGTATTTATGCTGCTACGAGGAGGTGGGGTTAATTGGGCCTATAATTTCAAGACCCCATTGTTGAAAATGGAAATCCACCGAGATAGGTTGCAGCGAGAATGCTTCCTTCTGTACTCATCCAGAAGCCTTTTGACAGATTACACATTTGTAGCATAACGCATGGGCATCTTTGAAAAGAGTGGGCTAGTAATACCCTGCCCTTAATACTTTGTGGGCAGTAGTGTCCCCACCAAAATGCCCACCAACTTCCCTTGCATGTAATTCTGATAAGACTTTATCTGCTTCATCTTTTGTTAGACAACGCATTAGGATTCCATCAAAATTTTGGCGAAACAATATACCATTCACCAGTTGGAAAGGTGGAGATTTTAATATCAACGCTCTCCTCTTTTTTGGATCAAGGTGACGGGGAGTTGACCCATGTATTAGATAAAACTTGATGTCATCATACCAAGGACTTGTAAGGTTTTGTACACAACAAATTTGATTATGCTGATATTCAATTAACATATCGGTTTGATTCTGCTATTCTAAAGTTGAATCAACAAGTAATTTACATAAACCTTGGCCTCTAACAATTTGCATTGGAGTGATATCGAGGTCATATTCTTGTAAGGATGTGACCCATTTTTCCCTTTTCTCACCCAGTTCTTTCTATACTAACAAATTTCTGATAGCGGGGTAAGGAACAATGACTTTCGTTCTAGATTTCAGTAGATAAGATCGAAAATGTTTTACTGCTTTAAAAATAGCGTAAGCTTGCTGATCTACAGCTGGATAATTAATCTCTACTCCCTTAAAGGCAGATCTCATAAAGGCAATAGGAACTTTGTTGTTTCCAACATTCTTTTGGGTTAGCACAACGACATAAGATCGATCAAAGGCAAACGTGTAAAGAGTGAAATCTCATGAAAAGTCAGGGCTCATTAGGGATGGAGCCTCCACTATGGATTTTTTTATTGAGTCAAAATCTTTACTTTCTAGAGGTCCCCAATGGTATTGCACGTCCTTTTTTATTAATTTTTGTAATGGCCTAACCATTTCTGAAAAGCTCGGGACAAACCTTCTAACAAAATTTATCTGACCTAAAAAGGATTGCATAGAATTTTTGGAAGAGGGGGGATGAAGTTTTGAAATGGCTTGAGTCCTCTCAGGGCTAATGATCATCCCTGCATTGGATACTATGGATCTGAGCAACTTTCCTTGTTCCACTTCAACAACTTTTTTTGGATTTAGAGAGATGTCATACTGACGACATCATTGTAGAACATATCTCAGATAAGCTAAATGATCTCCTTTATTCTTTGAGAAGACAGTGGCATCATCTATATAGACTACTATAGGTTGATTGATTAGGCCATGAAAAGCGATAACCATCGCTCTCTGGAAAGTGGCACCAACATTTATAAGCCCAAAGGGCATCTTTCTATAAGTATAGGTACCCCATGGAGTACGTAAAGTGGTTTTTAGCTGGTCTGGGGGAGACATAAGGACTTGGTTATACCCTGAAAAACCATCTAGCAGTGATAATATTTCAGGACCGGATACCTGCTGGAGAATTTGTTCCATCAAAGGAACAAGGTAGTTGTCTTTATTAGATGCTCGGTTTAAATTTCAGAAATCGACACATAGTCGGATTTCACCACTTTTCTTCCTAATAGGGACAAGGTTAGAGACCCACTGTGTATGTCTCACTAGGAAGATTATCTTAGCATTCAATAGTTTGTTTAGTTCCTTTTTGACCATTGGTTCAAGTTTTGGGTTCATCTTTCTCAACTTCTATTGAAAAGGTTGAGTCTGGGGTTTCATGGGAATAATGTCTTATATGATGTTAGGATCGAAGGTTTTTAGATCATCATATGTCCAAGCAAATACATCCTTAAATTCCTTAAACAATTTAATAAAGGTTGAATTTTCTTTCTCAGAACATCCCATTCCCAAATTGATGCATTGTGGATTATCTTTAGTTCCTAGATTCACCTTTTCATGGGTCAAGGAAGAATTATTCGTTTTACAATTCATTGATTTTATGAATTTATCATGCAAATCATAAAAAAATTATAATCTTACCATGGATTTTAGGACAAAATTTACGAGATTTGATGTTGATTCCGGAGATCTTGGGTCCGATATTACCGTAAAATTTCAGAGGTCTTCATCATGGGTGCCTTCATCAATAACTGCACCTTGGAAAGTATCTTCCATGTGCAGGAAACTGATGATCTGTTGATCATCATCGAAAACTCTCCAATTAGTAATGTTGTCCGGGACGAATGGTCTGAACAACAACTTGACAGAAAATGCGTTTGGAGAAAGGCCTTCCGTGGGAAAAAGTTTAGAAGCGACATTAGCCAACAAGTCAGCCTCAGGATTATTCAATCTTGGAATATAATTAATGTTAAACGTAAAAAAATTGTTCATTATATTCCATACCTCAGTTTGATAACTTTTCAGGTGTGGAGATAGGAAATGAATGAAATTTCTTACCTGTTTGACCACAATTTCTGAATCGCCAAAACCCATTAAATTCTGAAATCTCAAATCTAGTGCCTTTCTGAGACCTTGCAGGAGTGCCTCATATTCATCCATATTGTTTGTGCATTCAAATTCTAATTGGCAAGTGATCAAAGTTTTGTTACCTGTTGGATCAATGAGCACACATCCTGCACCAGCTCTGTATTTAGATTTAGATCCATCGAAGTAAAGAGACCAGATATGATTCTCATCAGCTTTATGTGACACCTCAAGGAGAACTGTTGATTGTGTGCATGTCATGAGTTCTGACTGTTGTTCTGGGTCAGTAATGGTAGAAGTTTCAGCCACGAAGTTACCGAAAAAGGTGTTCATCCCCTACATTTCAGGTGAATTGGTGGAAGTAGTAAATGGTTCATTAGGATCATTTAAATAGGTTACCGTAATCTTGAGGTAATGTACACGATTGATCTTGATTCTGTTAGTTTTTCCATTCTCTGGCAACCACAAATGAGACCAATCTGTCACAAAGTAACCATGCAGCTGTTCGGACCAATCCCTACTTAAAAATAAGTCATATACTTCAGGGATATAACCTACAATAATATCAATAATCTGGTGGACTTTAGGAATAGACGATAATCTGGTAAGGACATTTTTTCATTCACTTATTACCTTAACACTGGTCCGATCAAGATGAATAATTTTCAGAGTAGAAGGTTGAATTTTAACATTGATTTTTTGGTAGACAGACCAAGGAATTAAATTTGACGATGCGCCAGAATCTACCATACAATTATGTACATTCCTATTGAAAATTCCAAAAGTCAACAAAAAGGGTGGGACATTTCTATCAGTATTAATAGCAGAACTTTGTTGGTTTTTAGTCGCAGCCCCTAGAATTATTTTATCTACATTTGTTACTCTTTTTACAGCAAGGTCTCTCTTATCAGAGGATTCTAGTGTCGTTTTAACAGAGACCTTTTGAGGTGTTTTAGGGTTGTTTTATGCAAATTTGTTGTTGTTCAGATCACAACTTTTATTGTTTTCTGCAATATTTTGTAGCATATTTTGCAGGAGAAAAGGAAAATTCAATAATTCATAAACAAAAATATTATCTCTAAGTTTTTTGAGGTCCTCAATCAAATCGTATTCTAAAATTGGAGTTGTTGAATTCTGTTTAATTTCATTTTGTTTAGATTATTTTTGAGGTGTACTAGTTCCAATTTCAGAAGAGGATTTATTTGTTGTTTTTCTTCTGGTATTGTAACGTTGCACCGTTTCAAAATTGGCTTGAAAGATACTATTCAAAAAATGGCTGAAGATGTTGGGAGAGGATTCATCCTCTTCCACTATTTCTTGTTCAACCATGTCTTTAGAAATTTAGGGGGGGACTAAGTTATCATGTGCTTCCAGAATTGTCTGGATAACATACTATAGGCTTTCTAGATTTAGGCCTTCAGAATTTAAGTTGGGCCGGTTTGTGGGAAAAGGATTTCTAAAATGGGGTTTGTAAGACCCTTTGCTTGAAGAAGCTTCTTTATCTGATCTCGTTAAATCTATAACTTGATTTGACAACTTATGAATGACCTTATGTAAACTTTCCAGATCTGAACCATCTGATTGAGTTTTGGTTTGGGGAGGTCTAGGAAGAATTTTTATTTTCTTCTTGGAATATTGGGTAATCTCTGCCTCATTACTGATATTGTCTTGTAGGCTTAGAATATCTTTCTCAATTTGGCTTGCCTCCTCGAAGGATTCCAATAATGTTGCTTTCTTATATTTTTTTACCCAGATTGCTATGTTTTGGTGCAGGGCTTTGGTGTAGTATGCGACGATAAGATTCCACCAGGCATTGAATCATTGGGGATTCGATTCTTTAATGTTAGAAATGTTTGATTAAAGTCTTTTATTTTTTCCTTTGGGTTCATCTTTAAACTAGAGAGTTCCATGAATAAGACTTCGTGAGATTTTTCGCCTCCAAATTTCTCAAGGAAACAAGATTCAAATCTATCCCAAGATACAATGGTGTGGGGTTGTTGAGCAAAATACCAAGTAGAGTTATTGCCTTCAAATGTGTATGGAAAAAGTCTACATACTACGTCTTCGTGTTCTACGTTTTGGAGTCTAATGGCTAGAATGAATTTTTTAATGTGATCTTTAGTGATTTTCTTGGAATATGGATCGAATTTAGGGAGCCATTTCTCCGAATGTTTAGGCAAAGGATGTTGGGGTCCAGGTATGGCCACTGCATCTTGATCGAGCCAAGGTTTGGTGGGATTGTTTGGATTTGTCATAGGCATGGGTGGTGTAGAAGGCTGAGATGAAGAACTGCCTTCGTCGGATGACTCTTCTCCTGAAGAAGAAGGAGATGAAGGGGGTGGTGATGGTGGGATACCAGATCCTCTAGCTGCAGGAGTGAGGATGTGATCTAGATCCATAGGGTTTAGAGTAAGACCAATGCCTTCAAGTTGCTCTCTAATATCAGAAAAATCTAGCGGTTGATTCAATGGCCACATGGTTGTCTGATACGGGCCAAAGTACCATGTGTCCTTAGAAGTGATTGATGAAGAATTTCTTCTACGTCAGACCCCAGAGGTTTTGGTGTTACTGGTTCAACGATAATTTGTGGATTTTCATTTGATGTGGTTGTTGTTTGAGAGGTAATGTTGTCATCAAAATGACTTCTTGTTACTATAGATGAGCGGGTGTGTCGGGGAGGATTATTTGCGACCTCCATGTGCCATCAATAGTGTACAGTCCCTCCTTCTAGCGCCATTTGTTGACGGGAAAAATTGTCTGTCCATCAACCGGAAGAGCGAATATGGTCTGGGGTTGTCTAATTAACCCAATCCATTTGGTATGACTCGCTCTAATGGGTTTAATGGCTCCGTTGTCCAATCTAAAGTCCTAAAAGAAACAAATAAATAAATAAAAGAAATGAAATAACTAACTAATTACTAAATAGTAATATATATATATGTATATGTATATATGACTATTTTAAATAACATTTACGCAATAGATCTGTTTCTCTAATTTATGTGCATGTTATACAATTTGTGAGTTTTAATCTGAACTCACAAAAATCTATGAAAAGATGGCTCTTTTGACAAAAGTAGATAAAGAAAGAAAAATAAACTATTTTTTGTTTTTGATCTTTATTTATCTGTAAGATTAAATATTAAAAAATACTATGAAACAAGAATATGTAGACGTTCAAAACCAGACCAAATATAAGAGTTTCAAAAATAAACAAACAAATACTAACCTATTAATGAGCTGATCAACATGCATCTGACGTCTGTATGATCATGAAACGTCCATCCAGTCTGTCCACGAGATAAACCTGCAGTGAACCTTTACGATGTTCGGAATAAATTCGAAACAGTATATTGACTGCTGAATTTTAATGATAGAATGATAAGACGCAAATAATAACTATGATATTTGTGATTGAAAGTAATTACACATAAGATAAATCTAACTGTAACAACCTTCTTTTAATCATTCAACAAAATTAAAGATAAATCTTATCATTTTTTTTTTTATATACTAGGGGAATCGGTAACAATGGTAGTATCGTACTCGCGTGACACGGGGTCGAATCCTGCCGGCTGCCTTATAAACCTTAGGGAGAAACGCACAGCCCGCAAGCACGCCCTCCGAGTAAATCGGGGTGAGAATCGACCTTGAGACCTCATTTTACATAGTTCCTTCCATTTACACGGCACTTGCCAATCGGTCTACACCCCTGCGGGCCTAAATCTTATCATTTGAATTGAACGAGTGATCACTATTTTTTAATAACTGAAGCATCAGAATGGGGACTATATTAAAAGAAGTTATCTTGATGACATAATAATTTGTGAAGACAAAAGATATCAACAATTACTGAATTACCAATATAAACAAACCATAAACAAAAAAAACATTTACAGATAGCTAAAGAAGAAATGTAAACATATGTTCCATCAAATTCGTGTATACGTTGTCCACCTTCATCCCTAGGCCAATATGTCTGGTCACAAAAAATAATGAGTTTTTAATGCCTTCAGAAAGGGAATTGTCTTATCTTCTGTGATAAGATACAATCATGTATTGATTACAAAAATAGAAGGGGAATATAACCACCCCATATCACACTTAATTTTTAAAAGATAAAATGGTATATTCTTGTTTATACAAAAAAATATTATAGATATGGATAACAAGCCCCCAAAATGCTTCAGATCACTTGGTCACCACAAACTCCCAAATATCCTAAAAATAAAAGATAAAATAAATAAACTTAGATATATGTTTAACCACAATTTTCCAAATTTCGGATTAGAATAGACTGGCTACAAAATCTGTTGATTATGTAGCTGGTCTATTTTAGCAACGAAATCTAATTTATTCAATGAACAAAATAATCTAATTTATGCAATGAACAAAATAACACTATTTTAAGATAAAAATAAATCTTACCTTTGACTGTAAAATCAAATCAAATCACATGATCTCAGAATTTATTACTGTTGTTGCAGTCTCGACATTCTTTAATATGACATTCCCTGTAGTTTTGATGCGTTTCCTTTGTTTTTGAATGATAGACTTAATCTTACGAATTTCATTTGTTAAGCGGTTGACCTAATGAGTAAGGGATTTGATTTGTGACTGTAAAATAGGTATATCGGTGTAATACTTGTCAATCCAGAACATGCAAGTTTCACATTGTGACTGTGCGACAGTCTGTAACATCCCGCTCTGGCGCACATACCAAACTTATTCTTTGAGGACACTTGCTCGCAAGTGATCTGGATTTATATGATGATAAAACTTTTCTTTCATTAT
>SNQJ01S0028918.1:121407-135007 GCA_010110895.2 Picea sitchensis
GGATGATGATGAGACAGCCTAGCGACCCTGAGACCTTAGCACCTGATAAATTCTTAAAACGACCCCCCCCCCTAATTAAATTGTCTCCCTGTTCAATCAAACCTAGATTAAAACATCTCTAAGATAAATTTGATTGGCCCAAAAAAAAGATCCTCCAAAAGTGAACCTAGGGCGTAAACTAACACCCGCCTAGGAGTTAATTAAAGTCTTCTAAAACTGTAATGGGGGTAAAAGTTGAGGGAGTAAATTTAAGTAAAACCCGTGGCGTTTAAATTATAAAGGAGACTTAAATTTTTAAAGAGGGGAGTATTAAAAACTAGGAATTAAATAATTAAATAATTAATAAAATAAAAATGGTTGTCTATATATATATTGAAAAGAAGGTTAAGCGCTTTTATCATTGGGGGTTTTAAACAAAAATAATAATAATAAATAATGGAGAGAGAGAAAGAAAACTAAAAATAAGGAAACTTGGATTAAGGAAACAAACAAAAAATTTGGAAAGTAGAAGACATAGGGAAAAAGCAAAAAGGGGAATCTGCATTTAAGTAACTAATAAATTTCAGAAGCATCATTTTAGGAAAGTAAATAAAAGCTTGAGGGGATCTAGGAACCCTATGAGAGATTTAAGGAGCGATTTTGGGGGTGTGAGGGAATTTAGATTTTTAATTAATAAACATAAATTAATTATTGGAGAACCCTAGGGATGAGCGACACTTGGACGACGGAGATTGTTCAAGAGGATTTGTCATTAAAAAAATTTTTAAGGAGCAATTTTTGGGGGTGTGAGGGAAATTAGATTTTTATTTAGCAACAACAATTAATTATTGGAGAACCCTAGGGATGAGTGACATTAATTTGACATGGAGAGGATTGATCGGAGGATTTAACAAAAAATTAATTAATTAATAATCGTGAAAGTAGGTGGGTCTCTTTGGCTATAAATGAAAGGGAACGGAAGGAAGAAGGGGATGGTACGCAGTCTCGCCGAATTGTAGGTTTTGACCTGATTTTGTGAGGAGTTGCGCATGCTCAGCTAGAGTTGAGTGGTAGCCACCGTGGGCGAAGCCGAGAAGCTAGCTAACTCTGCCTGTGTGGCCCTTTGGCGGTTCTAGCACCAGAAGTAGAGCCTCGCTGCTTACTGGAGGTACCCTGAGCATTCGGCTCAAGCTTGAGGATCTAGGAGCGCGGGACTGGACTGAGGCGCTATGACATACATACAAGTGACGGTAAGGAATAATGGCATGCCTGCTAACCTAATTAGTACCTCTTTTGAACCGAATACCAATGATTGACTGAGCGAGATCTTTATGATGTGTTGTTAAATATGAACTTAGATGGCCTCCATACTTATCAAATGATTAATCCAGACGAACTGATGTAGTTCAAACCGATAGGATAAGACCAATGGAACCTGTTCCTGTTGATCCCTCCACTGCTAATGGTTTAAATATCACAGCTAAAAAAAAAAACTTCTGGGCCAATAATGGGACTAAAAATTTCAAGAAATTTTGATTTCTCACCGATAAGTTCTCGTCGATGGTCTCATGGGTAACCGCCTCGAACTTTCGCTTTATTGTTCGCGTGGACTATCATGAGGGTGACACGTTTTGGGGATGGGTTTCTGCATGGGTTATCCCTTGTGCCTTGAACTCGGTGCTATTTTTCTCTGCGTGATCCATTGGTTTATCTTTTGTGTTCCTTTGTGCTGAAATTTGTTAGGTAACCAACGATCCTTTGGTTTAAAATTTTCCGTTGTAATTTTAACTGGGCTTCAGAAGGCATGATTGCCCCGCTGAAGGGAAGCGCTGAACTTCGATGGTCGCTTTCTTCTTTAGCAAACGGTGTTTTCGCCGCTTAGCTTTAACCGCGGTTTTCGGGTAATCGCTAACGTTGAATGGGCGCTTTTGTCTTGATCCGCTTTTTCTTCTCGCTCTTCCTCCGTATCGTCATTCTTTGTGCTTTCCCCTCACGCTTACCCGCTGCCGCTGCTCTCCTTAACGCTGACATGCTCCGGTAGCAACGCTATTATACCCAAGATTTGAGGTGGACACCGGTCAGTCGATCTTATTCTTGACCCTTCAAAGGGGATATTGTATGAAAGTGAGGTTGGTATGGCCTCGTACCGAGATTCTAGCTCTTAGAACCGATCGCTATTATCTATCCCATAAAACGTAAACCTGTAATGCGTGCAATAAATTTTGCACGCCAACTCGCGATTCTCGAATGCCACGTACCACAAGTGCATTCCAATCCAATTTAAATGCCTTAGTGCCACTGATGCAACCAGCTGCAATCAATGCAATCAGACTCGAGCAATTTTAATACTTCTCCCCTTGTCTATTCTGAATACACGAACAAACCCACCGAATCGTTCTTCCCTTCCTCGACGGTAAACCAAAATAACAATTGAATGTTTCCTATGCCACCATTAAATGAATCTCCGCTCAGTGATGCTTCCTAACTCGTTCTCTTTGCTGTCACTTCTAGATATATGTTGCTATATTCTTGTCGGTAGTTAATGCCTCTTCCTCGTCACGAAGTTAACACCCACGAGCAATGGTCGTAATAATATGGTATATATTGTTAATTGAGGTTAAGCTGTAGTTAATATGATCTTAAATGTTGTTAAGGAAATCGATCAATTAGGTTGACCTTTATGGTTATATACGTATTGTTAATTATATATATGTTAATTTTTATTATCATACCGGGCTTAATGGAATACGGTTAGAGAAATACATTATGGTGCACGTGGTTAATTATTGTAAACTCTATTTACATGCTGTTAATTATTGTTACTGCATTGATCAATTGTGACCGTATGGTTAAGTATATTGGGAATATCTTGAATATATTGTTAAAATTGTCAATAGGATTATAATGTACAATGATTTAAAGCGTGTTCCCTTTATTATTTTAAATATAAAATGAATAGGCATACTATAGTCAAAGTAAAGTTTATGTGTAACTACTCTCTATATATATTAATGGAAATATATATGAGCATCTAGATGTACTACATATACATACCATATTTCCCCCATAACACCCAAGCAAGATCAATAATATTCCAAGGCATAATGGGCAATGGATATACTAGACTTATCGCACCTTTGGTATGTATTATGCATGTTTAATTACTATGCATGGTAATGTTAGTAGGGTGTTGTCATGCATCCTGGGATTATTTTCGGTATTTGATTTAGTTGGTATCGCCTTGTATATTTAATTATTGGTGTTATTATGCACATTTATATGCATAGTGGGCATTGGTATTGCTATGCACTTGGGTAAATGTTAGGCATAGCAAAATTTTATCTTAAAGCTTTTGTATATATATTTTACTGCAAGATTGGCATGATAATCTAATCATAGTGAAGCATGTATGTAATGTAAGTTAATAATGATATCATAAACTGTTAGTAAGGTGTAATGTATCGTTTAGGTAATGTGGTTATTGTAAAAGGTAAGGGATGCATTGTACAATTGTAAAATTCGGAAAGTGTGGTTAGATGGCTGTCGTAAAATGGTAGGGTTCTCGCTTATAACACTTTTTTTTTTTCCAATGAGAATTAACCTCATATATATTGTGAGACATATATCATTTACATCTCACCGATCCAAATTTCCAGCACGCTAATGCATTACAATTCTCTCATTCCGAGACCCAGCCAGACTCGCAGACCTCCTCCCAACACTTGGAGGAAGGTCATGTCTTACCAATCGTGGCCGACTCTCGCTATATAACACTTGCAGTTAGAATTGATATCGTTGAATGCATGATCCTTAACCTTAGTGAAATAATTATTATCTTTAGAAAACATAGCGTTATGGTTACCTTATCATAAGGCTGGTATCTTTTTGTTCTGATAAAACCTACTTGTGGTTCACTTAAACACTGTTAAACTTACGCCAAGCCGCCGAAATCCTCACTACTTCCGTAAGGGGTGCCATTGTTCTTCTTGTTTTATTGCACTTGATAGTATTAGCAGGTTGCTTGTTGGTCATGTGTCGGGTGGGATGTAGACAATTCCTATGTTCCTCGTAATGGCCACCAGACCTTAAATGGTTAAAGACGATAAAACCCGCTTGAGCGTTGATGTAGTCTTGAGGTCCTAACCTGCGTGGTAGGATTCCGTGGGATACCGTATTTAGTGGTCGCCACTTTTCACGAAAGGTTCTGGCTAAGCAGCGCCGGGTTTTACTTTTCGCTGAGTGTCTGCGTTGTGCGCCTCGGCCTATGGTTGTGTTTGTGGTAGTCCTCGTGGAGGCGTTCAGCGTTCTGGTGCTGAACCTCGCGATTGAGTCTTGTTGTTAGTCGAGTGGCGTCGTGCAGTTCATTTGTCGCTACTTCTACACGCGCGCACACACACACAAAAAAAAAAAAAAATTGCACCTATCACTAAAACGGTTGTCGTAACGAGGCGGTACGTTACACAGTCAATTGAGAATACCCACCGTTGTGTACCAGATTATCCTCAATGTGGACTGTAGATTTTTTACCAAACTTAATACCTAGAAACCCTTCACTATGCTTCAAACAAGGTGACAGATTATCCACGAAATTTTAAGACTGATTGAGGCCCGATTGGAAGGAAGGAGGGTCTTCTTCTGCACGAAATCTATCAATCTCAGAATCTGAACTCTCATGCATCTCGATCGTCTTGATCGATCTCACATGAGGGTTTGATTTGTTTCGCAGCTTCCTCACAATCATCCTTCTATCTCTTTTATTTTTAAAACCCAAACCGATATCACCTTTATATGTCTTTCCTACAGGTCTATTTTCATTTTGACAGAGGCGTTAGGCTGTGCAGTTTTCTCATGGGTCTGCTCAACAATTCTTGGGTCGGGTAAAGGCTTACTATGGGTGGCCGTAACACAGACCTGTGTAGATGAAGGGAACACTCTGGGATAAACTATGGTTTCTTCAATCACAGGTTTGTCAACCTCTACAACATTGGGGTTACCGAAACCATTTCGGGTTAAAAATGAATCCCAGTCATCGTTCTGCAACTTCAATTGATGTGCAAGCATAATTTTTATCAAGCCGTGGTGGAAAAGGATTGAATTCAAATGTTTCTTCTTATACCTCTTAGCCATTTTATACAGGCTTCTCCACAGGTAATAAGGCATGTTTAAAGGAAACCCTATGAAATTCATGACCAAACGCAGGTGATATAAAAAGACAAAACCAAAATGGCCTTCACACATCACAAAATGTTTTAATACTGCAAGCAAACCATGCCATCGGGTTTTCAGTAGGGAGAATGGCATACCCTTGTCATAACCATTGATCTTTCGTGATGTAAAGAAAAGACTCCATGGAACCTCTTCGAGCTTGGCATTCTTGAACCACTTCTGCTCTCTCGCAGGGAGACATGTTGCTTGGCTTAAAAATTCCTCTGTGACTTTGACATGAATGTCCGCCACTTTGGCTCGACATATTTCAAACGAGAGGGTGAATTCCTGTGCAGTCTATAGGTTAAAGCCCTGGAATTTCTCAAGGAAAACAAGCCATCCGTGACCCTCAAGATCCTCCCTTGCATCATTGCATAGGAGAAAGGTCTGAGTGTCATTGGGTTCAACCCTAACAACTGGAGCCATGGGAAATTGACAGGAAATAAACCAATACTAGTATGCATGGAGGGTTTGTAAGAGTTGACCAAAGCTATAATCTTGGCCCGAAACTCATCAACAATCTATGGCGTATGAGCTAAAAATCCTCAATGAAAAGATAGGCATTGTTTGAAATGAATGTGAGGGGTGTTGCAAAACCCAAGACTAAGCTTCAAAATGATGGGCTCACTGTGATTGGACTGCCACCTCTCACATAGTACAGGCCATGACCAGATGTATTAAAATAAAAATTATTCCACAACAGAGTGGGTAAGGTTTTAAAGTTTGGGAGAGGGAAACTTATAAACCAAAGTCTAGTGACAAGGGAATGCATGACCAAGAACCACACAAAAATATATCAATTATTTAAATTAAATGGTCCTTTGTTGATCCAAATAATAATCCATAAGCATATTTGACATTTGAGAAGTCAAAACAAAGAGAATAAACTCCATAGCAAGGAACAAGGCTTCATTCATAAAAACTGTGGAGACATTTTTCCTTTCATAAACTTTTCAAATAGAGTGGTAATATAGTCATAAGTTTAAATTCTTCATTTTCATGCTTTCATTCATGAACGAAGCATGAAAACAAAAACACTAGGAAACGCTGAAAACTTACAATTGTCGTTACGAAAATCACTGATGAAGAACAGAAAAATGTATGACCCCAATTAGGTAGCTACATAGACTATTATTTGATATAAAAAATTAAAAGATTGTTGGGCTGCCAACAATGGCGACTTATTGGGAGAAGCAGTTATCTCTGTATTACTGATGAGTTTAGGTTATAAAATTTTTGAATGATTTCAAATCAAAGAACAACTGAAAGGTTATTTGAGCATATTTGATAATCATGACGTGGTCCAACTTAAGATATATTTCGTTAAAAAGAATGAAATCAGTGACAAACTTCACAAATGAAATCCACGATGTCTAAGTTAATGGCTCCAATAATGTTGACAGGGCCACTGCTGCCAGCAGGCGTCCATACCCTTGCCAGGGATGTCAATTAACCCACTCTAACATCTGTGTCTTGTCCAAGAAGTTTCAAATCAGAATGAAGGATTCTTATGACCAAAATCAAGATTTATACCTGAGAATTTTCTTTTACCTGACATCGCTTCACTACCAATGGGCTTGTTGAGTACCCTGACGAAGTTGTCTTGGCATCATGCATGCATTTACCCGCTACCAGAAGACCTGTTAAGTGTCCTGACGGGTTTACAAACACATCCCACAACTCTTTGAGAAGTTATTCACAATCTGACATAGTTTTAAAGACATTCAATAGAGCGGGGTGACGCTAAAAATTCCAGTTTTTACACAACTTAATATTTTCCAGGCCTTTAATTTTTCTTGCTAACCTTCATCAAGATCTGAAAATAATTTATTAATAAAAGTAATTTTCAAGGACAAGGAGTCATCGTTGAGTTGTTTTTCTTAAAAGCTGGGACAACGTAAAGAGATTTTTAAAGATAGTCGTGATTACTCTCAAATGAAAATTGAAATCGAGAAATCAACTTTGAAACAAAATACCATCTTTAACTAGCCTATGTTTTCAGAAAAACACAACAATTGATGCTCTAACAACCCTTGATAGTTATTTCGAGATGAAGCATTATGTTCTCTTATTCTGAACTAGACTGTAATACAGGCATGTTTGGCTCAAAAAGGCCAATAAACAAAAAATAAAAATAAAAACAAACCAGAAAAGAAAACGAAAAGCAAAGAAATCAAAATAGAAAAATATGTACAAAAGGTGTATCGGTGAGTTGTTAGGTGAAATACCTTTTGAGAGCTTGACCATTCACCGGGAACTGGGACCTAGTTTTTCAGCAATTAAGAACGGTCCCAACCATAGGTTTTGGAGCTTAGTATGTTTGTCTTTCCCCTCATGAGGTTTGTCCCACTTAAGGACAAGATCACCTACCTCAAAATTCTTGTCAGAGGCAGAAATCGAATCGAACCATCTTTTGACAATAAGTTGATGTTCATCTAGTTTTTGTTTTTCTTGAGCCCTTACCTCTTCTAACTTTAGCAAAACATTAATCCGAATTTCTGTAGGAGGACAGTCTTATCCTTGAACCTTCTTCAATAACTGCAGAGATGGAAGGAGAATGTGAGCTGGAAGAATTGTTTGCCTACCATAAACAAGGAAAAATGGGGAATTACCAACAATAATTTTCGGAGCTACCCTATCAGCCCAGATTGCATTGAATAGTGCAATATGCCAGTTTTTGTGGTTTTCAGAGACCGTCCTCTTCATGATATTAATCAGGTTTTTATTTGTCGATTCCGCCAAACCTTTTCCTTGGGGGTAATAGCTAGCATAATACTTTAGTTTTATCCCTTTCTCTAAAGAAAAGTCACGCATGTCGAGAGACAAAAAATAGGAAACATTATCAAACACTAGACATTCAGGAATACCGAAATGAGTGATAATGTTTGAATTAAGGAAGGATATTACCTGACTGGTGTTTACCACTTTTAATGGTGCAACCTCAAACCATTTAGTGAAATAGTCTCTTGCTGTAATGATGTATTTATGCTGTTGAGAGGAGGTGGGGTTAATTGGGCCTATAATTTCAAGACCCCATTGCTGAAAATGGAAATCCACCGAGATAGGTTGCAGTGAGAATGCTTCCTTCTGTACTCGTCCAGAAGCCTTTTGACAGATTATGCATTTGCAACATAACACATGGGCATCTTTGAAAAGAGTGGGCCAGCGATACCCTTCCCTTAATAATTTGTGGGCAGTAGTGTCCCTACCAAAATGCCCACCAACCTCCCCTGCATGTAATTATGATAAGACTTTATCTACTTCATATTTTGCTAGACAACGCATAAGGATTCCATCAAAATTTTGGCGAAACAATATACCATTCACTAGTTGGAAAGGTGCAGATTTTAATCTCAACGCTCTCTTCCTTTTTGGATCAAGGTGATGGGGAGCTGATCCGTGTATTAGATAAAACTTGATGTCATCATACCAAGGACTTGTAATATTTTGTACACAATAGATTTGATTATGTTGATCTTCAATTAACATATCGGTTTGATTCTGTTGTTCTATAGTTGAATCAACAACTAATTTACATAAACCTTGGCCTTTAACACTTTGTGTTGGAGTGATCTTGAGGTCATATTATTGTAAGGATGTGACCCAGTTTTCCCTTTTCTCACCCAGTTCTTTCTATACTAACAAATTTCTAACGACGGGGTAAGGAACAATGACTTTCGTTTTAGATTTCAGTAGATAAGATTGAAAATATTTTACTTCTTTAAAAACAACGTAAGCCCGTTGATCTATAGCTGGATAATTAAGCTCTGCTCCCTTAAAGGCTAAGCTCATAAAGGAAATAGGAACTTCATTGTTTTTAGCATTATTTTGGGTTAGCACAGCGGCATAAGATCGATCGAAGGCAAATGTGTAAAGAGTGAAATCTCGCGAAAAGTCAGGGCTCATTAGGGATGGAGCCTCCACTATGTATTTTTTTATTGAGTCAAAATCTTGACTTTCTAGAGGTCCCCAATGGTATTGCACATCCTTTTTTATTAAGTTTTGTAATGGCCTAACCATTTCTGAAAATCTCGGGATGAACCTTCTAACAAAATTTATATGACGTAAAAAGGATTGCATATACTTTCTGGAAGAGGGCAGAGGAAGTTTTGAAATGACTTGAGTCCTCTCAGGGTCAATGATCATCCCTGCTTTGGATACTATGAATCCAAGCAGCTTGCCTTGTTCCACTGCAAAGACAATTTTTTTGGGATTTAGAGAGATGTCGTACTTATGACATCGTTGTAGAATAGATCTCAGATGAGCTAAATGATCTCCTTTATTCTTTGAGAAGATAATGACATCATCTAGATAGAATACTACAGATTGATTAATTAGACCGCGAAAAATGATATCCATCGCTCTCTGGAAAGTGGCACCGACATTTATAAGCCCAAAGGGCATCTTTCTGTAAGAATAGGTACCCCATGGAGTATGGAAAGTGGTTTTCAGCTGGTCTGGGGGAGACATGAGGACTTAGTTATACCCTAAAAAACCATCTAGTAGTGATAATATTTCAAAACCGGATACTTGTTGGAGAATTTGTTCCATCGAAGGAACATGGTAGTTGTCTTTATCAGATGCTTGATTTAAATTTTGGAAATCCACACATAGTCGGATTTCACCACTTTTCTTCCTGAAGGGGACAAGGTTAGAGACCCACTGTGTCTGTCTCACTAGGAAAACTATCTTAGCATTCAATAGTTTGTTTAGTTCCTTCTTGACCGTTGGTTCAAGTTTTGGTTGCATCTTTCTCAACTTCTGTTGAAAAGGTTGAGTATGGGGTTTCATGAGAGTAATGTGTTGTATGATGTTAGGATCGAAGGTTTTTAGATCATCATATGTCCAAGAAAAGACATCCTTAAATTCCTTAAACAACTTAATAAAGGCTAAATTTTCTTGCTCAGAACATCCCATTCCCAAATTGATGCATTGTGGATTATCTTTAGTTCCTAGATTCACCTTTTCATGGGTCAATGAAGAACTATTCATTTTACAATTTACTGATTTTATGAATTTATCATGCAAATCATAAAACTTTTCTAATCTTACCACAGATTTTGGGATAGAATTTACGAGATATGATGTTGATTCCGGAGGTCTTGGGTCTGGTATTACCGTAAAATTGTGGAGGTCTTCATCATGGGTGCCTTCATCGATAACTACACCTTGGAAAGTATCTTCCATGTGCAGGAAACTGATGATCCGTTGATCGTCATTGAAAAATCTCCAATTAGTGATGTTGTCCGGGACGGATGGTATGAACAACAACTCGATGGAAAACGCATTTAGAGAAAGGCCTTCTGTGGGAAAAAGTTTAGAAGCGACATTAGCCAACAAGTCAGCCTCAGAATTATTCTATCCTGGAATAGAATAAATATTAAATGCAAAAAAATTGTTCATTATATTTCATACCTCAGTTTGATAACTTTTCAGGTGTGGAGATAGACAATGAATGGAATTTCTTACTTGTCTGACCATAATTTCTGAATCGCCAAAAACCATTAAATTCTGAACTCTTAAATCTAGTGCCTTTCTGAGACCTTGCAGGAGTGCCTCGTATTCAACCGTATTGTTTGTGCATTCAAATTCTAATCGGCAAGTGATCAAAGTTTTATTACCTGTTGGATCAATGAGCACCCATCTTGCACCAGCTCCTTATTTCGATTTAGATCCATCGAAGTAAAGAGACCAGTTATGATTCTCATCAACTGTATGTGACACCTTAGGGAGAACTGTTGACTATGTGCATGTCATGAGTTCTGATTGTTGTTCTGGGACAGTAATGGTAGAAGTTTCAACCACGAAGTTACTGAAAAAGGTGTTCATCCCCTACATTTCGGGTGAATTGGAAGAAGTAGTAAATGGTTCATTAGGATCATTTAAATAGGTTATCGTGAGCTTGAGTTAACCCTCATGATTGATCTTGATTTTGTTAGGTTTTCCATTCTTTAGAAGCCACAAATGAGACCAATCTGTCGCAAAGTAACCATGCATCTATTCGAACCAATACCTACTTAAAAATAAGCCATATACTTCATGGATATTAACAACAATAATATCAATAATCTGGTGGACTTTAGGATTAGACGATAATCTGATAAAGACATTTTTTAATTCACCTATTACCTTAACACTGGTCCGATCAAGATGATTAATTTTTAGACTAGAAGGTTGAACTTCAGCATTGATTTTTTCGCAGATAGACCAAGGCATTGCATTTGACGATGCGCCAGAATCTACCATACAATTATGTACATTCCTATTGAAAATTTCAAAAGTCAACAAAAGACATTTCTATGAGTATTAATAGCAGAACTTTGTTGGTTTTTAGTCGTAGCCCCTGGAATTAGTTTATCTACATTTGTTACACTTTTTACAGCAAGGTCTCTCTTATCAGAGGATTCTAGTGTCGTTTTAACAAAGACCTTTTGAGGTGTTTTAGGGTTGTTTTTTGCAAATTTGTTGTTGTTTAGATTACAGTTTTTGCTGTTTTCTGCAATATTCCGTAGCATCTTTTGTAGGAGAAAAGGAAATTTCAATAATTCATAGACATAAATATTATCTCTAAGTTTTTTGAGGTCCTCAATCAAATCGTGTTCAAAAATTGGAGTTGTTTAATTCTGTTTAGATTCATTTTGTTTAGATTGTTTTTGAGGTGCACTAGTTCCAAGTTCAGAAGAGGATTTATTCGTTGTTTTTCTTCTAGTATGTAAGGATGCACCGTTTCAAAATTGGCTTGAAAGATACTATCCGAAAAATGTGTGAAGATGTTCAGAGATGATTCATCCTCTTCCACTATTTCTTGTTCAACCACGTCTTCAAAAATCTCGGGGGGAACTAAGTTATCATGTGTTTCTAGAATTGTCTGGATAGAATACTGTAGGCTTTCTAGATTTAGGCCTTCAGAATTTAAGTTGGGTCGGTTTGTGGGAAAATGATTTCTAAAAGGGGGTTTGTAAGACCCTTTGCTTGAAGAATCTTCTTCAGCTAATCTCCTTAAATCTATAACTTGATTTGGCAACTTTTGAACGAACTTACGTAAACTTTCGAGATCTAAACCGTCTGATTGAGTTTTGGTTTGGGGAGGTCTAGGAAGAATTTATATTTTCTTCTTTGAAGATGGGGTAATCTCTGCCTCGTTACTGATATTGTCCTTTAGGCTTAGAATATCTTTCTCAATTTGTCTTGCGTCCTCGAAGGATTCTAATAATGTTGCGTTCTTAGATATTTTTACCCAGATTGCTATGTTCTGGTGCAAGGCTTTGGTGTAGTATGCGATGATAATAGTTTCAGTTGGCATTGAATCAGTGGGGATCCGATTCTTTAATGTTAGAAACCTTTGATTAAAGTATTTTATTTTTTCCTTAGGGTTCATCTTTTAACTAGAGAGTTCCATGACTAAGACTTCGAGAGATTTGTCGTCTCCGAATTTCTCAAGGAAACAAGATTCAAATCTATCCCAAGATACAATGGTGTGGGGTTGTTGAGAAAAATACCAAGTAGAGTTATTGCCTTCAAATGTGTATGGAAAAATTCTACATACTATGTCTTCGTGTTCTACGTTTCGGAGTCTAATGGATAGCATGAATTGTTTAATGTGATCTTCAACGATCTGCTTGGAATCTAGATCGAATTTAGGGAGCCATTTCTTCGAATGTTTAGGCAAAGGATGTTGCGGTCCAGGTATGGCCACTGCATCTTGATCGAGCCAAGGTCTAGCGGGATTGTTTGGATTTTCCATAGGCATGGGTGGTGTAGAAGGATGAGATGAAGAAATTCCTTTGTCGAATGACTCTTCTCCTAAAGAGGAATAAGATGAAGGGTGTGGTGATGGTGGGATACCAGATCCTCCAGCTGCATAAGTGAGGATGTGATCTGGATCTGTAGGGTTTAGGGTAAGACCAGTGCCTTCAAGTTGCTCTCTAATATCATAAAAATATAGCGGTTGATTCAATGGCCGACCTGGTTGTCTAATACGGGCCAAAGCACTGTGTGTCCTTAGAAGTGATTGAGGAACAATTTCTTCTACGTCGGACCCTAGGGGTTTTGGTGTTACTGGTTCAAGGGTAATCTATGGATTTTCATTTGATGTGGTTGTTTTTTGAGAGGTAATGTTGTTGTAAGAATGACTTCTTGTTACTATAGGTGAGCGGGTGTGTGGGGGAGGACTCCTGCGACTTCCACGTGCCATCAATAGTGTTCATGCCCTCCTTTTAGAGCCATTTGTTGACAGGAAAAATTGATCGTCCGTCAACTGGAAGAGCGAATCTGGTACGGGGTTGTTTAACTAACCCAAGTCGTTCGGTATGACTCTCTCCGATAGGTTTAATGGCTCTGTTGGCCAATCTAAAGTCCTAAAAGAAACAAATAAATAAATAAAAGAAATGAAATAACTAACTAATTACTAAACAGT
>SNQJ01S0028918.1:135125-162720 GCA_010110895.2 Picea sitchensis
TGTGTGTGTGTGTGTGTGTGTGTGTGTATGTATGTATATGTATATATATGACTATTTTAAATAATATTTACGCAACAGATCTATTTCTCTAATTTATGTGCATGTTATACAATTTGTGAGTTTTAATCTAAATTCACGAAAATCTATGAAAAGATGGCTCTTTTGACAAAAGTAGATAAAGAAAGAAAAATAAACTATTTTTTGTTTTTTATCTTTATTTATCTATAAGATTAAATATCAAAAAATACTATGAAACAAGAATATGTAGATGGTCAAAACCAGACCACATATAAGAGTTTCGAAAATAAACAAACAAATAAAATAAATAAACCAACCTATTAATGAGTTGATCAACATGCATCCGACGTCTATATGATCATGAAACGTTCATCCAGTCTATCCATGAGATAAACCTACAGTGAACCTTTACGTTGTTCGGAATAAATATGAAACAATATATTGACTGTTGGATTTTAATGACAGAACGATAAGACGCAAATAATAACTGTGATATTTGTGATTGCAAGCAATTACACATAAGATAAATTTAACTGTAACAACCTGCTTTTAATCATTCAACAAAATTAAAGATAAATCTTATCATTTGAATTGAATGAGTGATCACTATTTTTTAATAACTGAAGAATCAAAATGTGGACTATATTAAAAGAAGTTATCTTGACGACATAATAATTTGTGAAGAAAAAAGCTATCAACAATTATTGAATTACCAAGATAAACAAACCATAAACGAAAACAACATTTACAGATAGCTAAAGCAGAAATGTAAACATATGTTCTGTCAAATTCGTGTATAAGCTGTCCACCTTCAACCCCAGGCAAAGATGTCTGATTACAAAAAATAATGAGTTTTTAAAGCCTTCAGAAAGGTAACTGTCTTATCTTTTGTGATAATATACAATCATCTATTGATTACAAAAATAGAGGGGGAATATAACCACCCCAGATCACACTAAATCTTTAAAAGATAAAAAGGTCTATTCCTGTTTATACAAAAATGGATTATAAATATGGCTAACAAGCCCCAAAAATGCTTCAGATCACTTGGTCACCATAAACTCCCAGATATCCTGAAAAGAAAAGATAAAATAAAGAAACTTAGATATATATTTAACCACAATTTTCCAAATTTTGAATTAGAATAGACTGGCTACAAAATCTGTTGATTCTGTAGCTGGTATATTTTAGCAACAAAATCTAATTTATTCAATGAACAAAATAATCTAATTTATTTAATGAACAAAATAACACTATTTTAAGATAAAAATAAATCTTACCTTTGATTGTAAAATCAAATCAAATCACATGATCTCAGAATTTATTACTATTGTTGCAGTCTCAACATTCTTTAATATGACGTTCCCTGTAGTTTTCATGTGTTTCCCTTGTTTATGAACGATGGACTTAAGCCTATGGATTTCATTTGTTAAGGGGTCGACCTGATTAGTAATGTCTTTGATCTATGACTATAAAATAGGTATATCGGTGTAATACTTATCAATCCAGAACATGCAAGTTTCACATTGTGACTATGTGATAGTCGATTGAGAATACCCACGGTTGTGTAACGAATCATCCTCAATGGGGACTGTAGATTTTTTACCAAAATTAATACATGGAAACCCTTCAGTATTCTCAAACAAGGCGGCAAATTATCCATGAAATTATAAGACTGATCGAGGCCCGATTGGAAGGAAGGAGGGTCTTCTTCAGCAAGAAATCTATCAATATCAGAATCTGAAGTATCATGGATCTCGATCGTCTTGATCGAGCTCACATGAGGGTTTGATTTGTTTCGCAGCTTCCTCGAAATCAAGCTTCCATCTCTTTTATTTTTAAAACCCAAATCGATATCACCTTTATATGTCTTGCCTACATGTCTGTTTGCATTTTGACAGAGGTGTTAGGTTGTGCATCTTGCTCATGGGTGTGCTCAATAATTATTGGGTTAGGTAAAGGCTTACTGTCGGTGGTCGTAACACAGACCTATGTAGATGAAGGGAACACTCTGGGATAAACTATAGTTTCTTCAATCACAGGTTTGTCAACGTCTACAACATTGGGGTTAGCGAAACCATTTCAGGTTAAAAATGCATCACAATCATCGTTCTGCAAATTCAATTGATGTGCAAGAATAATTTTTATCAAACCATGGTGGAAAAGGATTGAATCCAAATTTTGCTTCTTATACCTCTTAGCCATTTTATACAGGCTCCTCCACGGGTAATAAGGCATGTTAAAAGGAAATCCTATGAAATTCATGAGAAAATGCAGGTGATATAAAAAGACAAAACCAAAACGGCCTTCACACGTCACGAACTATTTCAATACTGCAACAAAACCATGCCATCAGGTTTTCAATAGGGAGATTGGCATACCTTTGTCACGGCCATTGATATTTCGAGATGTAAATAAAAGACTCCATGGAACCTCTTCAACCTTGGCATTCTTGAACCACTTTTTCCCGCTCACGGGGAGACTTGTTGCTTGGCTTAAAAAGTCCTCTGTGACTTTGAGCTAAATGTCCCCCACCTTGGCTTGACATCTGTCAAACAAGAGGGAGAATGCCTGAGCTGTCTATAGGTTAAATCCATGGAATTTCTCAAGGAAAACAAGCCATCCGTGACCCTCAAGATCCTCCCTTGCATCATCGCATAGGAGCAAGGTCTGAGTGCCATTGGGTTCAACCCTAACAACCGGGGCTATGGGAAATCGACAAGCAATCACCCAAACATAGTACATATGGAGGGTTTGTAAGAGTAGACCGGAGCTATACTCCAGGCCCGAAACTCATCAACAATCTATGGCGTATGAGCAGAAAATCCTCAACGAAAAGATAGGCATTGTTTGAAATGAATGAGAGGGGTGTTTCAAAACCCAAGACCAAACTTCGAAATGATGGGCTCACTGTGATTGGACTGCCACCTCTCACATAGTACAGGCCACGACCAGAAGTATTAAAATAAAAATGATTCCACAACAGAGTGGGTAAGGTCTTAAAGTTTGGTAGAGGGAAACTTATAAACCAAAGTCTAGTGAAAACGGAATGCATGACCAAGAACCACAAAAAATATATATCAATGCTTTAAATTAAATGGTCCTTTGTTGATCCAAATAATAATCCATAAGCATACTTGACATTCGAGGAGTCAAAACAAAGAGAATAAACTTCATAGCAAGGAACAAGGCTTCATTAATAAAAATTGTGGAGACATTTTCTCTTTCATAATTTTTTCAAATAGAGTGGTAATACAGTCATAAGTTTTAATGCTTTGTTTTCATGCTTTCAGTCATAAACGAAGCATGAAAACAAAAACACTAGGAAAAACCAAAAACTTACAATTGTCATTACGAAAATTTCTCATGAAGAACAAAAAAATGTATGACCCCAATTAGGTAGCTACATAGACTATTATTTGATATAAGTAGTTAAAAAATTGTTGGGTTCCCAACAGAACCCTGGGTCTGCCCCTGTGCAAACACCCCTTTTCATTTATTTGCATGACATGCCCTTCAAGATGCACCACGTGATCCAAGGATGCCACTCGCCTCTTCAATGAATTTGGTAGACGTCAAACCCCTGGAATCAATACTGCGCTAGGTGATCTTGTGGGAGACTAAGGGCCTCTAAGGAATAAGGCCCCTTCCTTATTGTGTGCCCCTTAGAATCATCATGAGCGACTGTCACAGTCTTCCCTCATGACATCATGGGTTATCTCGAGCTAGGTGATCGTTAACCTACAGTTTGAGCCATGACGAGAGTGCTAATGGGTTGTGGCAGGGCTGCTGCCACACCTCTCCCTCAAAGTCTCTATTTGTTCTGCATGACCCCTCTACTCCACATGTGAGTCTAGTTGATAAGCTATTATCGGTGTGAATCCATCAATGAATCATGTCATCTATAATAATCAATCATCATAACATCTAATCATATGTACATATGTCACATCAACAACATTCAAACTGCAACTGTCCACTCCTTGAATCGATCTGGAGTCCAAGGGGTTTCATCGATGCCTCTGCATCCTCAATGTCAAGAGTCCTACACACTCAAAAGAACCCAGTCAATAGCACATGTCTATGTAAATACAACAAAATAACATATCATCAAATCCATAATATCTCATATTCATAATCAAAATGACCAATAGTATAATAAACCATATCACTTGCAAGCAAGTGTCCTCAAATAATAAGTTTGTTTAGTGCATGCAAGAGTGGGATGTTACAAATTTTTTCTTGGCCACTTTGACTTTCTAATCCAGGATGTGTACTGGTTCCACCCGAAAATCCCCTCCGTGCTCCACCTAGATCACATTCCAATCAATTATGTGGTTAGGATTAGGTACATACTTCTTTAATAATGATACATGAATTACATTATGCACTCTCATGGATGCAGGAAATGTTAGCATGTATGCAACTGGCCCTATCTTTTCTAATATTTCAAAAGGTCCACAATATATCACTTCCAACTTTGGGAATCTTTCTAAACTTAACAAACTTTTCTTTGCCTTTACATGTTCTCCCACTTTAAAATATCTAGAAACTCTATTCTTTTCTACATAACTTTTCTACCTATCCTAAGCATCATTTAAATTATTCTTTATCCTTGTCATATGTTCTTCCATTTCCTTCAACAAAAATGGCGCAACAATAGCTATTTCTATCGGATTATACCAACTCATTGGAGTGTTACGTTTTTTTCCATACAATGCTTCAAACAGACTCATCTTCAATGAGGCTCGATACCCATTATTGTAGGAAAATTTAACTAAATGAATATAATCTTCCCACTTTGATGGTTGATCCATCACATACATTCTAAGAATGTCCTCAATTATCATTTTATTACTTTATGTTTTCCGATCTGAATCTGGCTGATACGATGTGGTAATATTTAAATCCATCCCAAACCCTTTGAACAGACCTTTCCAAAAATTTGAAGTAAACTTTGGATCTCTATCTAAAACTATTTTCTTAGGAACGCCATGTAACCTAACAACTTCCTTCATATAAATTTCTACTATATTTGTTGCCTTGTGTGTAGTCTTTACTGGAATAAAATGTGTTGCTTTGGTCAATTTATCCACCACTACCATTATGGAATCATGTTGCTTCACTGTTCTGGGAAACTTAGTAATAAAATAAATTGTAACAACTTCCCACTTCCATTCTTGAATGGGAAATGGCTATAGCATACATGTTGGGTGTTTATGCTCGGTCTTCACTTTCTATCACTCTAGACATTTGGCTATGTAATTAGCCACTTCTTTTTGCATTCCCGACCAAAAGTATTGGCTTCTTACTGTTGCAATTATCTTATGATATCATGGTTGCCCGACATATGGCACATTGTGCATTTCCTTCATATATATATTTTTCAACCCAATGGAATTCGACACATATAATTCTCCCTTGTACATGAGAATTCCATCTTCTTTTAGCTCATAATAATTAAATTTCTGTTGAAACTTATTTTGTTGTAATGTTTCTTTTATTTTCACATATTGTTGATATGAATTCGATGCTACAATAATTTGACAATTCAAATGTGTCTGGTACATGTTGATGGCTACCACATGCACTTCATGAGCTCTCATTTTGAGTGCATCAACTACTTGATTTTCCTTTCCCTTTATATGCTTAATTTAGAAGGAGCATTCACTCAGAAATTAAATCCATTTAGTTTGTCTGGAATTTAGTGTTGGTTGTCTAAACAAATGTTTTAGGCCACAGTGGTCTATTCTTAGCTCAAATTTCTTACCCATAAGGTAATTCCTCCACATTTTTAATGCATGTACAAAGTTTCTAACTCTAGATCATGTGTAGCATAATTTCTCTCATGCTCTTTTAGTTTTCTATACTCATATAATACCACATTGTCCCTTTGACTGAGGAATACACTGATTCCTTCCTTACATGCATCGGTGCAGACAACAAAATCTTCATTTGGATCAGCAATATTCAATATTGGTTCACTTGTCAATATTTCCTTCAACTATTGAAAACTCTCTTCATACTTGGAAGTCCATTCAAATTTCACTCCCTTCTTTTGCAAAGAAGTGATTCGACTTGCAATCATTGAGAACCCTTTTATGAATATTTTGTAATAACCAGAAATACGTATGAATGATCTTACCTCTGTCACATTATTTTGTGTTAGCCATCTTCTAATGGCTTATATCTTCTCATGGTCAACTTCTATCCATGCTGTTGAAATTATATGCCCCAAGTAGTGAATCTTCTTTTGGTAAAAGATGCACTTACTTAACTTAGCATAAAATTTATGCTCTCTTAAAACCTGCAACACCATCCTTAAATGTTTCTCAAGTTCTTCTTCTGATTTAGAATAGATGAGGATATCATCTAAGAACACAATCAAAAACTTGTCCAGGTACTCCCTGAACACTCCATTCATTAGGCACATAAAAACTATTGGGGCATTTGATAGCCCAAATGGCACTACCATGTATTCATAATTCCCATATCTTGTTTTGAATGTTGTCCTACTAATGTCTTATTCTTGTATCCTTACTTGATGATAGACTGATCTCAAGTCAATCTTCAAAAATATTCTTGCACCTTTTAACTCGTCAAATAAATCATCAATTATTGCAAAATGATACTTATTCTTTATGGTAATCTTATTAAGTTTCATGAAATAAATACACAACCTTAAGGTTCTATACTTATTCTTCACAAAAAGAATCAGGGCTCCCCAAGCTGACACACTTGGGTATATAAACCCCTTCTTAAAAATTTCTTCAAATTGCATCTATGACTCTTTTAGTTCTAGTGTACCCATTCTTTAAGGTGTCTTAGACACTGGGGAATCTCCTAGCACCAAATCAATAGAGAAAACAATGTCTATTTTTGTTGTTAGTCCTAGAATTTCTCTAAAGGCATCTTCAAAATCCCTCAAAACTAGATGGTCTTCAATGCTTTCCACTTTATCTTTGGTTTCTTCCTCCATATGAGTTGAAAACATCTGACATCCTTTCTTCAATCTCTTCTTCAACTGCATAGATGAAATCTCTCTAATAACTACGACTCTTGGAATGCCTTGAATATTTTCTTGCTTCATTTCCTCATCAATACATGTGATTGTCTTGTTGTAACATTCTAGGACAACATGATGTTTCTCCAATCAATCCATATCGATTAGACAATCATATGAACCCAATGGTATGATGTTTACATCCACCTTTGTATTGATTCCATTCATGTCTATTAGAGAATCTTTAACTAACTCATTTATTTTTCTCTTAGACCCTGTGGATAACTGAACTAACCAAGATTTATTAATCTTACTTCTTTGCAAGTGAAATATTTCAACAATGTTAGAATTTATGTAACTATGGCTAGTTCTGGAATCAATTAAAATTTCTATGGGATCATTATTGATCTTATCTTTCACTTCAATCACGGGAGATCGATACTCTACATGCTTGTTATCCAAGGACACATAAATTATTGGTATGCTCTTGCCCATGTCTTCCACTATTTCAACCTCTTGAATGTTGTGGACAATTCTCATTCTTTCTCCCTTAAGCATCCTCCATGTCTCTAGTTCTCATGTAGGAACTAAAGTCTTCTTTTATGTATCTCTAATTCTGCAAGAATGTGCATGCAATAATTGTTGTTAGAATTAAGTATATTTCAAAATATTTATCAATTAGATTCATGTCATTCTTCGTTTTAAATTATGAAGAATATTAATGCACTACTCTATAGAAGGATTCCTTAAATGCATTCATTTTCGAAAAAAAATTCCAACGGTTATTCGTTTTCTCCAATCCAAGCTCCGAGCTTAAAGTTATGGTGGAAAAACAATGAAGGAATATTCATTAGCACGTGCAACATAGTAGCAATGCTCAACAAGTGTTCGATCATTTCTTGATTAGATCTTTGTCATTGATCTATCTTAATGGATTCACCGTGGATCTAAGTCATATCTCTTCTTCATACCTTCCATGAACCTGCCACCAACACTTAGCTTTTTTTTCCTTTGCAAACTCACAGACTCACAGACTCATAATCTTGTAACCTTCATTTCGTAAATCTGTTCAAGAAGTCTCAATACTTAACCACTTTTCCATCTACGCAGACTCGTAGACTCGCGGAATCATAATCTTTTATCCTTCCTTTCATAAGTTTGTCTAAGAAGTCTCAACACTTAACCATTTTTCCACTATGTGAACTCATGATAGCTTAACACTTAGAGAAATGCCAAGATCTTATTGCATTTTCATGGGAATGATAGTTGGCTTGTCACATGGATCCACATAACCTACCAACTTTCATCCCATCCAACATGTACCTACCACCATGGAAATACACGTATTTCTTCTACTATGTTAGCTGACATGCGGCCTCCACGTCATGACGACATCATCGTACAGAAAATACCCAAATTTTTTGATTTAGCTTATGTTTGAATTTTCCAAAGAGGCTCAATTCTTCACACTACCAATAAAATTTCTCTCAATTTTACTTCTTTGATTTAATAAAACAAGTTGCATACATACTCTAGAATTAATTCGCTGTGAAATTTTGGTTTAGCTTTCTATTAACTCAACCCATCCAGGCTCAACGTTAAAAATTGGGCTCTGATACCACTTTGTAATGTACCTAGACACCCAGTCTGGGCCATGCCACACAAAAATATCCCTTTTTATAGCTCTGATACCATAATGTAACATTCCCAACCCAATTGAGGGATATTACAGTGCAAAATACACATAAAAACAAAACTTCTAGTAACTAAAGTAATTTGTTTACTGTTAGTTGATTTCCTGTAGCTTACAACTACAAATTTAAAATAGATTTGGCTACTGTCTATAACCATACAAAATATGATTCTAAAGCATGCTAATAACCAACATGAAACACAACTAAACTGCTCATTACACCAACATATAATTCATTCTCATTTATGTGGAGTTCATGCACAACAATAACAGATGTAAATAACTTAGTACAAGATAAAACACTTATCTTTAAACAACAATTGTGCAACCAACGTCTTGGGACATACGTTCCACCCAACTATAGGTTGATTGTTCCAAATATAAACATTCAGTCACCCCTGAGTTGAGGCTAGTAATCCACAAAAGAGGGCAGTCTCTCACACTCCACTCGCAACTCATAAAACTCATAACCCAACCGATATTCTCGTACAACTATCCTGATTTTTCTACCATCTCTCTTCCCCAAGATGATTGTACTCAAACCCCATGTGCCCAATAACTTTTGGATGTGACCACTCGCAACCACTCTCTTACATGTATTCAATGATTGGCTTTGGGAGCATTCAATCAAAAATCGGAAGGTTCATATACAATTAGCAAGTTTAGGAAAATGGGTTGAATTAATATACATGGATATTTCCCCCTTTGACCCCTCTTGACCATTATCCTAGACACTTCCCTCTCTTGTGGACTAGTTCATCCCCCATCTCTTGTCCATGTCTCCTTAGCAGTCGACATCACATTTTTATTATTAAAACATTGAAATACAATTCACATATTACATTGCTTGGCTGTAGCCACATATTATATCCACATAAGAATTAATTAAAATGGATATTATAATGGGGATGTTACAATAACTCATCCACTACACACAATTCATCATGTATTTATCTATTTTCTCAATAATTCATGGTTTTACATGTACTGGAATTATATCATTATGAACTCTCTATGTTTATGTCATCTAGCATACTACACATGCAAATGTTGGACTTTAGAGACAATAGTGTGACAACGATATGGACTATACCTAGTTTATAAAGAATGATCTCAATCTCGATCAACTATATGATATGCATATTTCTTTATTTCTGCAACCTATAATGAAACAACTATATCAATTGGTTCAATAATGGGTTCTCCAAACGAATCTACTACTTTCACTTGTACGCTATAGAGGCCATTGGGATCTTGATCTAGGAATGGTAAAGGTATCTTTGGATCTAGAAAGAACTTCACCTCTTCTAATGGTGGTCCCTCTACCTATACTACATGCTTGTGCCTCTAAATTTTCTACTACTACTTCCATAAGGAGAGGGGAGCCGTACAATGGATAAAATGTTACGAGGTCTAAATTTCTCATTGATATATTTTACTTAGATGTCGGGGAATCTCGGTCAACTTCACCCAATTTTGTTGCTAGGTTAATAGCTACCTTAGTGACCATGGGTGAATATAGAATCATATGAATGGAATCCAAGGGTTATGGTAATCAATGTGAAAGGGTTGCAGGTTCTCAAACAAGCGACGATGCTAAGCCAATTATTTTAGGCTTTTTTTCTATGTTCCTTTTCCATCCTAGTATTTAACTACTGGGTTTCCTATATTGACAACTCTTGGGGGTAATATCCAAGCCCCTATGTGGCTTTGAGGATGATTCCTTTAGAAATACATCCAAATCACTTTTGGTTTCCTAGGCTATATCTAGTATAGTTATTATTCGAACTGCCTGGCCTAAGTCATTATGTTGTATTACCGGGCTAGGATATATATGGAAGGGCCAAAATGGAAGAATTTAGTCATTCAGATATTTCATAAGACCAACACAGATAGGAATTTATCACCATTCTAAAAGTTTTTGATCACCCAACAAATAAAAGGGCACCTACATATGACTTGACCTTACTACTACAGGGTACTTGATCCATGCATTCAATATTTCTAAATTATTACCAATCCAAAAACTAGCCTCTACCTTCTAACACAGTTCACATATTTTAGGATACTTGACTAAAAGCATATGAAAATCTATATGGGTTTTCTACCAAAAGAGGCTCCTCGATAATAAGAACCATTGTTTGTCTAAAAAGTCAAGATTGATAAACAATAATTCATTATGGAAGCATATAGTTTATGTACTAGGACTACAATATCTGCCTTGTAAGATTCAATGAAGGCTACATGGGATCAAATTTTACCTTGTTTAGAATACAACGGGGAGATAACCAAGTTCCTAGATCTGGTCTAGCTTGAATCACATGAAAAATACAATTACCAGCATCAATATTTCCTTCTTTATGTTACTTATTTCTATCCTATTACATGGGATTCAAGGAATGTTCAAACCCTTCCCATGAAGGTTCGAACCCTACCACTGCATATCAAATGAACACCTAAATTGCCAAAATATTTCATAGGGATGAAGTTGTATGATTCTCCCAACATTCCAATAGAAGATTCAAAATAACTATTCGAAAGAGGTGATGATCATTCATTTAGAGAACGAAGAAGGAAGATAGTGTTTTCAATAGTTATGCATCATTAACGATAAAAATGAGAATTATGATAATAGGTAAGAAGAATAATATGCCACTTATCTCGTGCTTGATAGCATTTTCTACACATGGAATTGGTATTCTTTTGCTTCATGTCCTTCTAAATTTAGATCATCATTTCATGTTGTTCATATTTGTATTTTTTTAAATGTAGATGCATAGGAATACATGAAATGTGCCTCGATCAATGAAAACATATCGAGTGACTCATGTTCTCTTTAGTCACTTTAATTCTCTTAAGCAAATAGAAATTTGGCTTCCTAATTTATCTATAAGAAACTAGTGTGCCATTCATCATTTATGTTTTGTGGGCTCATAGATAACACCTTAGGAAGCATACTATTGAACACTAGCCATGCTACTAGCAGAGAAAAAGTTAATCACCCAAAAAAGGGTAACATTAAATTCATGAAGAACATTTATGATCAAATATAATGGCATATCATAGTGTTTTGTGTGGAGAAGGATATATTAATACCAATCCTTAAACGATGTCTCACTAATTCAATACATTGTTAATAAAATACAATCTTCTTTTAGTTATGGGTGGATTCATTTGTTTGAAACTTCCATAGGAAATCATTTCTCATTGTGCAATCCCATACAACATAATCTCAACTCAAATCCAAATTCCAAACTCTTGAGTCTCCTTCCAAAACACTCATTGATTCATAGTTACCATTGTCAACTCTACAGATTTGATAAAAAAAAGTCACCACAATCACAACCACTCCGATGTAACACAAAAAATGAAAGAATCCCCTCATAGTATAATATTCTTAAAGCATTTCTTCACATTCATTGATTTTTTGAGATATATGAAATTTGTTCTAATCGTATGCACTCTAAGCAATGGCTACCTATTGAAGTTCCAAATTGATGAACCCACCCATAATTAAAAGAACATTAAATTTTATTAACAATGTATTGAATTAGTCACGTGTCGTTTCAGTATTGACAATACGATAGACTTCTCCACACAAAACTCTACGATATGACATTATAGTTGGTGATGAACATTCTTTGCAAATTGAATGTTACCTTTTACCATTTTTTCAGTAATTAATTTTTTGTTTATCATTGGCATGGTTTGTGTTCAAAAATATGCTTCCTAAGGTGCTATCTATGAGGCCATGAAACATGAATGATGAAATACACATCATTTTCTTTTGGAGAAAGGAGGAAGCCAACTTTCTATTTGCATAAGAAAATTAAAGTGGTTGCAAGGGAATGAGAGTCATTCGATATGTTGTAATTGATTTATGCATGTTATGTGTATTCTTATGAATCTACATGTAAAAAATTGAAAATATGAACAACATGCGATGAAGGGCTACATTTAGAAGGACAAGAAGCAAAATAATCCCAATTCCATGTGTAGAAACTACTAACAAGCATGAGATAAGTGGCATATTCTTTCTCTTACATGTTATCATAATTCTCATTATTATTATTAATGATGTAGAACTATCAGAAAAGCTATATTCCTTCTTCCTTATTTGAATAAATGATCACACCTCTATGGGATAACTATTTTGAATCTTCTAGAAGAATGTTGGGATGATCATGCAGTTGCATCCATAAGAAATATTTTAGCGAATTAGGTGTTCAATTGATGGGTAGCAGTAGGTTTCAAACCTTTCTATGCATGGTTAAAACCTTCCTTGAATCCCCCTGATTGATCCAGGAGGATCTCAGTGGCCACCCACCTTTTCCAACTGGCTCAAAACAGTTTTTTGGTAACTTACTATTTTTAGCAGTTTTTCGGTTCCTAAACTTCTAGGGCCATTTTGAGGGCCTAAACGACATTTTTTTGTGATCGAGCACCTCAATGATGGCCGAATGATCTACTTGAGTCCCTTTAATGAAGCTACTCATCAATACCTTTCCAACGAGCTCTCGTTCACCTTAAACAAAGATCGTATGAAAAAGTTCGACCTCGGGAAGTTGATGTACTAACTTACCCCAACATGGCCCACATGAATTTTGGCACTTCATGTCCTAGGGTTAGGTTTTTGGATGTATATTGTTTTTTCATTCATGTTTATTGTAAAAAGGGCTTCAGAGCCTCATTGTACTCATCTTCTTACGAATGACCGTAGCCATCACATCTCTTCTCAGAGACAAGCTCTCACCATTCTAGAAAGCTTGTTGTTTTCAACATATTTCTTATTTAATAGAAGTCAAGTTTTATTGTATCTTTTCTACTTTTCACTGTTTCTCTATGTTAATATTATAAATCTGTGATTTCATTTCATTCTGCTCATAAATCTGGATCAATGGTATCAAAGCGGTTTTCTCCTTGTCGTTTTTTTAATGCATGTCCCCGACGTGGTCAAGGTATAGAGAGTTGGGTCTCGAGCTTGTTTCTATTCATGAAAATTTCTGTTTCACACCAAAGAAATCGTCCATGGAGGGAGAAAATAAATATGACGAGACATGAGATCCTTTCAAAATGTTTCTCAATGAATCCCTTGAGCAATAGAGGAACAAGATGATGGACAACGTTGCACAAATCCTTCGACGACTATCGACAAGTGACACATCCACCTCAAGTGGAGGCGCCACCCCCTTCAAGATGCAGATCAATTTTTATATTCCTATATTTTAAGGTCAAATAAATGCGAATGTCGTAGGTAAATGGTTAAACCTTATAGAAGGGTATTTTTCTGTCCACAACTTTTTCGATAAAGAAAAGATTACATTTGCACTCCTCAAGGTTGTCCCCCATCTCAAATATTGGTGGGAGACTTTCTATGATCAAAAGGAAATAGAGGGATCCATATTATTTACATTTGCAACCACTTGGGGTTCCTTCGGGGATTTTATTAAGGAACAACACTACCATGTTGGAAGTTATGATGACTTGTATACAAGATGGACCACAATGTTGGAGGAAAGAGACCAAACAGTGCCAAAGTTCACTAATGCCTTCCATACCTTGTGCAACAAGATGGGTATCAAAGATTCTAAGTGACATATGGTGCTCAAGTATTGCGATGGTTTTCATAGATACATCCATACAAAAATGGAGTTTTTGGACATCTCATCCCTAGGTGATGTCTATCGATATGCCATCAAAATATAGCAGAAGTTGAAAAAAAAGACGCGAAAGCTTGGTTCTAGGAACTCCTCAAAGAAGAAGTAGAGAAAGTGTAGCCCCAACCTCCAAAATAAAGAACAAAGAAAAGATGAGAAACCTCAGGACAACCAATCCAAGCCATAAGAAAAGAAGTACAATGAAAAGAAGAAGAAAGATATCGGGAAGTGGTGGGACTTCCATAAGAGCCTCTGGCATAACATTGTTGATTGTCTCTCAAAGAAGTTATTGGTGGCTAAGGTAAAAGTGTTGGCATAGGGGAAGACCCAGGGTTTAACTCCAAGAGCACACCAACAAGCTCTAACTACTAGCCCGTTCGACAACACCTATGAGGCAGATGCAGTCTCACCCGAAGTAGCTATGGGGGGTTGCAGGACACATATGTCTACAACCAAGGGAATACAAAGTGGATCCAATACAAGAACAACACAACATCTAGATATCAATTTCTAGCTTAGATCTACTTCGCACAACTATCTATCAGATCTAAGACAATCTCATAATAACAACACATCAAATGACAAAGAACCCACCATCAATCATCGATAACACGAGACATACATGGTTCACACACTTTCTAGGGCTATGTCCACATAACTTTGATTTATGATATATTAGGTGAAAGCATGCAGTTGTATCTGCACTCTTAGCTTGTAGATCTCTCTATATCTTTCTCTTCTCCTCTACCTCCCCTCCCTATGCACCCAGCTACAGGGTTGATCTTCGCACCCACCTGAAGATCTTACAATACTAACTCCTCACACAACACAATACTTCTCTCTCAACAACAATCACTCATCATAACGTAATATCTTCTCCCGCATCCCAGTTCCTCTTGGCCTTTACTTATACATTACAATAGCTCACCAACATCCTTAGGCCAAAACCTAAGTGTCAAAACCCTAGATACAAAAACCCTAGGTGTCTAAAACCCTAGGTCAACTTGATCCATGTTTTCAGGGCTTTGCTAGCCTGTCTTTCCTTCCTTCTCACACAGTGCTCCAAATAATCCAACGGTGGATTTTTCCACTTGTTGAGTTGTCCAAGATCCCTCTTCCTTGCTAATCTATCCATCCTCAATATCCTCATCCAACCGCTTTCTTTCTCTTACTTCAACCGTATTTTTTGTTCTTCTTCTTACTCCGACCTAGTATCAGTCACTGTGTCTTCCATGCAGTTCACATTTCATATTTTTTTCTTTACTCTTCGCTTACTTCCATACCCAAGGGTCAACAAGCCCCCAACACTCACCTGTGATTCGTCCTGAGGCACCTTAGATCTGATCCTTCTGATTTTCTTCAAATTTAGACTGCGCAGAGCAGCCTATGCTTTCTTCTCTATCCCTCCCTTCCTTGTGCATATTGTCTTTTCTGTGTCTGGTACCCAGTTTCAACTACACCTGGTACCTGGACCTTTTTGCTTATTCTTTTAGTGAGAGTTGTGATGCAGTTGGTTGTCATAATACAGTTTCAACTAGCTCCCATTTACCAAACCTTCCTTCCATTCTCCATTCAAGGTATTTAACTATGCAACTCCTCCTTCTGTGACATAGACAACCTCATATGGACCTAGCCAATGTGTTCGTAACTTCCCTGTATGCTTCATGAATTTGATGTCATATATCAGTACCAATTTTCCTTTCTTAAATGCCTTATTTTTTATGTGTCTGTCATGGTAGGCCTTTTCTCTTTCCTTCTGTACCTGCTGATGGAATCCTGCAATAAATCAGTCTTCTTCTAGTTCGACCAACTGTGAGAGCCTCTCTTGAACAATGCCAGTGTCATCCATATCTGTAAAGGTTGAAATTCTTAAGCTTGGGACCAAATATTCCATCGGGACAACTTCTTCAAGACCATAAACCAACTTAAAGGGGGTTTACAATGTTAGCTTCTTGCAAGTGGTTCTATAGGCCCATAGTACTTCTGGTACTCTTAAATCCTCATCAAGATTCAACATTATCTCCCAAATCTTGTTGAATGCTTCAACTATCTTGTTTACTTGTGGATGGTAGGGTGTGCTCTTCTGATGATGGACTACAAATTACTCAGTCAAGGTTTCAATGGTTTTATTGATTAAATGTGTGCCTTGATCACTCATAAGGATCTTTGGGCATCCAAACCTAGTTATGATGTCATCAAATATGAAGGGTGCAACTGTAGTTTCACTACAGTCCTTAACTTCTCTTTCTTCAGCCCATTTGGTCAAGTACTTTGTTGCAATGATTATGTATCTAGCTCATGTGCACTTCCCTAGTGGGTTTATATGTCCCATGAAATCAATGGTCCATTTCTCAAATTCTTGTAGGGTCAGCTACAGTGCTAAAGATATTTCATCTCTTCTGGATGGTTTCCCAACTCTTTGACATACATCATAGGATTTTTAATAGCCCTTAGCATCTCTGTGTAAGGTAGGCCACCAGAGGCTAGCTCTAAGAACCTTTTGCGCGGTTTCTTTTCTTGCATAGTGTCCTTTTGTGATGCCTTCATGAGATTCTGTGAGGATCAATGGTCATTCTGCCTCCATAACACACCTCCTCAATATCTCATCAGGCCCCATCTTGTATAGTTGTCCAACTATAAGTGAAACATTTGCAGCATGCACTACCAGTTATTTCTTCTGGGTGATTGTATATTCACTCAGTGCCATTCCTATTGACAGGAACTGCACTATCTCCGTGAAGTGATCATCAATCTTTCTAATGGACATAAACTATGCATCCGACAGTGTATCCTCCAAACTAGTAGGCTCTTCTCCATGTTCTAACCTCGAAAAGTGGTCAAGACCTTTGTTTATTCTTCCACGATCTCGAAATCATATTCCTGAAATAGAAAAATCCATCTGCACATTCTCCCCCCCAACACTAGCTTGTTGACTAGGTATTTCAACACAGATTTATCAATAAACATTTTAAAGTGTCCTCCCAACAAATAGTGGTGAAATGTCTGCAGCGCATACACCATGGCTAACCCTTGTCTCTCAGTGGTGGTGTAATTAATTTCAGCTGTTGATAGCTTCCTGCTAGAAAATTATAACGGGTGGTCAATGTCTCCATCTCTCGTTTGTGCTAACACAACTCCTAATGAAATAGAAGATGCATCGACATGCATGTGAAATTCCTTGCTCCAATCTGGGAAAGCTAGAATAGGCACAATAACCATGTTCTATTTCAGTGTGTCGAAGCTCTGTTGGAATTCTTCTATCCAATGAAACTAACAGTATTTTTTCAAAATCTTCTCCATGGGTGTTGTGAACTGTGCATAGCCTTTAATGAACTTCATGTAATATCTAGTGTGTCCCAGCGTAGTGCACAGCTGTTTGACTGAAGTAGGAGGGGGCATATCAACTATAATAGCAATCTGAGATGGCTCTACTAGCAGTCCCTTCTTACACACAGTATGACCTAAAAAAACTCCAAAGGGTGAAAAGGAGATGCACTTCTTCAGGTTCAAAGCAATCTGAAAAAGCCTACACTTATCCAACATTAATCTTAAACATTCAATATGATTGTGTAATAAGCTCAAAATAGTCCAATCATCAAAATATGCTTCCAGGAATTTATGTAAAAACTCCTTGAATGCTTCGACCACCACCCCTGGAAAAGATGGTTGGGGCATTCTTCAATCCAAAAAACATCACTGTATACTGGTAGGATCCTCATTGTGTTGCAAATGTGGTCTTATGGTGATCTTCCTTGGAAATCTGGATCTGATGATATTCTGAAAATCCATCTGTAAAAAAATATACCTCATGTCCTCCTACATTATCTAACACTTCGTCAGTAAATGGTGTAGGGAATGGGTCATGAAAATAGGCATCATTCAGATTTCATATATCTACGTAGATCCTGATTTCTCCTGTCTTCTTGTCTTGTACCACCATAGGGCTAATCCACTCTGACTCTTCAACAAGTTCTATGATACCTGCTTCCAACATTCTGTCAAGTTCAATCTTCACTTTCTCCTTATATTTAGGGTTCAATTTGTAGGGTCTCTGTTTGATTGGCCTTGCATATGGTTTCAAAGGGATCCTCATCTCTACCATGGGCCCTTTAATTCCCTTCATATCAGTGAAATTGGTTGGAAACAAGTCCTGATATTCATGCAGTAACTCTGTGATCTTGTCAATAATGACAGCATCCCAATAATCTCCAGCATTTGCAAGCTTCGGTGTTTTCTCTGTTTCGATGTTGACTTTCTTGATATTGATCGGTTGTCCAATGAAAGGTATTTCAACTCCTTGTCCTTCTATGTATCTTTGGCCTTATGTTTCAGATATGTTCACCATCCTAGGATCATCGTCTTCATCAACATTGATATTGTAACATCCTTGTAATTTCTGGAGAGGCACAGTCCATTCGTCCTCTTCTTGATCCAAAGGGAAGCTAGGTGCCTCCTCAAATACTTTTTTTCTTACAATCTGTAATGCTCAATCCACTGTAGGATATTGGCTTTCAAAAAAAAAGGTACTTACAAAGTTTTGGGTCATACCTTCCCAATCTGCGGTGGTGAAGCACAATTCTTCTTGAAGATACTAGTTGATAGGGGTTGTGTCCAGTGTGTTGATAAATTTGTGCACCCACTGCTCTTGAGGAATGTTTCTCCAGGCTTCCTTGCAACTTTGCACATGGTCCTTCGGACAACTTCGACCTATGTACCTAACTTCATAGCCTTCTACTTGCTCTAAAATCCATGTTGTCAACAAAGTGCGATATTGCACCCAGTATGTAATGTTTTTTTTGTGTGTCCCCCACCACCTTGTTGGGGTTTCTTTCAAGGCCTCATCCATTGCTAAAAATATTTGTTGTATTGGTACAATTTCTTCAAATTCCAACAAGAAATCTTCTAAATGATTTAGACCATCAAAGGTGGGCAAGTTACTTACTGTTGTTCCGATCCAACAAACTTCTATGGTTAATGTAGCACATCTCCTTGTAGATACTGCATACATTTTTTTCTTCCAATTCTCCAGTGCTTCTTCTGAATCTGATGAACATGCGTTGGCACTTTTCCATCTTAGGTTCCCGTCCGCCATAGGATTAATGTAATCCTACTGCCTGGTTGTTAATTTGTATGTGTTTCCTAGTTCATATGCACGATCTTCTTCCCTTATGGGTTCTGTGTATATTTGACCTTTGTCTAGATCCAAAGGTGTAATGACCCTAAGTCCATCTCCTTCAAACATCATTCTTATTTTCTTTAAATAAACCACAGTGGAATTATTGAAATCCTAATCAATTCCTAACAATGCAGGGTAAGGACAACTATCGTCAACTATCTCAATCACCTCGAAGTCTACAAACATCCTTACTCCGTCGATGTCCACAGGGACATGTTCCAATGTTCCAAAGGGGCTTAGAGCTTGTTGATTAGCCATCCTAAGTTTGATACGGGAGTAGATCAACTTATTTTTTCCCATCGGTGCTCAGGTCTGCTTGGTCATGACATTGACCTCCGACCCTAAGTCGAGGACTACATAGTCTATATCATACTCTCCAATTTGAGCATTCAGGTGTAGTTCCTTATTTTTCCTTCTCTTTTTAGAGTCTTGGTGTATTTCTCTATTCATCAAGGGATCTATCTTTCCCAACTCGTATTGTCTGATTAAATTTTGTAGCTCTTGTACAACGCTTTCATCCTAAATCAACTTAATAAAACTATATAAGAATTCCCTGAGCTTGCTTACCTATTTTCCTTCTCCTCCCAGAGTAGACTAGTCGAATTCCAGAGGCATGCCAAATTATCTTACTTCTGGTCGTGTCTTCGATGAAGAACCTTGGTCTCTCTCGAATTATTTTCTTGCTTCCTCAAATATTTCTTTTTCTTTCTTTGCATCAAAAACTTGTGTCTTCTCTACTGCTTTCCTGACTCCTGATTGTTCTATACTCTTTCCTTGGGTCGCTCTTTCTTCGCCTATAACAACTCCACCTCTAATGATAAAAGAGACTCTAGGGTTCTCTTCGCGGGGTTCATTTTATATCAATTGCACTTACGGGTTCTGTCGAGGTCCTTGTCTCTCCTGAAGTTTGGCTAGCAGCACAAGAAAATCTTCGATAACATGTTCGAATGAGCTGCAGTAGCTGCGAGTGGTACAAGGGTTCTGAAAGTCCCTTTCTAAGTGTCCTGGCTACATGCAGTTGTAATAGATGATTTGTCCTCGAACTCAACCCATACCTCCTCCTCTTCCTATTCCTCTGAATCCACTGTGAGAGTTGAAGTTTCCTCTTCTTGGGGAATTATACTGTGCAGTGATTCCTTCTTGTTGTTCTTCGCCTTGAATTTTGTATATATCCCTCAAACTTTGGTGCATGAGTTCGTAAGACCTAAAATCCCTGTCATCATGTCCCATCGACTTATAGAACATTCAATACAGATTTGTGGGTGTATGGAAATATTTTTGCAGATAGTAACACTCATCAGAGAGATGTTGATTTCTACATACCTCCCACCTGCATAGGGTAACTTACTTCAAAGGGCTCGGAGCTCCAGAGGCCAAGTATTCATGAAATAAGGGATAGTGCTCCTTTTCATGGCCTTTTGATTTGCATCTGATACACCATATGTTTTCTCTTTTATCTTTTCCCTTGTCTTTATTCATATCTTCGACCTGTAGAGATAAGTTAGTTAGCTGACTCAATATTTGACTCATACCTGAGCCGGATTATCCCATAGGGGCTAATTCTAAATTCATGGCGATATCCAATGCCTCAGCCTGCAAAGAAATCTTCTGTTGCATTAGAGGAAATATGATGTGTGGTAAGAGGGAAGAAATGAACCATTCCTTGTTCTTCTCATATGGGATCTGAAAACTCAAATGGCCTATCAAGGTCTTAAATCTATGATGAAACTACCACACAGGTTCAGTTGTTCTCTTCTTGATATATTTTATCTCTGTAATGCACTGCGACTTTGACTTAGGTTTCTTGAATTCACAATTAGCGCAGTCTTAATGACGTTTAGCGATTTTGGTGCAGCTCCTTGGACAAATTTCATGTACCAACTCAATGTGCGATCTCTTAGGGTATTACTAAACTAAGCTCGTTTAACAACTTCGTCGGTAATATTTTTAATACTCCACAAAACTTCACATAGAAACCAGTGCTGATCAAGATCTTCAGATCCATATCCTCTGAGGGTGGGTAACCTCATCTCATCTTCTATAGATCATCCTAGGTTTCCTGACTGAATATGTGGTGGACTACTAGTGACAGTGCTAAGAGTGCTCTGGTGACTCTGATTACTCTGATTTATTAATGTTAATGAAACAACACAAGGAATAATAGTACTTACTTCAATAGTCGGTGCGGTTCCTGAAGTTTCTAGCTCTTCTCAGCGAGGTTCTTCAACTTTCCCTTCCTCTTCCCTAGTGTATTCTGAATTCTCTTCGTCGATCAGATCTAGCTCTTCTCCACTGTAGAATCCCTTGTCCACATAGTTCTTCTTAAACAGGTTCGCAAGAGGGACTTCTCTGAACACTCTCCCATTGCATGTGTGTCTAGCCTCTGTGTCCCTATCATTGTCTAAGTTCTTGAACATTATCTCTTTGTATCCTCCCGATTACTGTATCTTCAATATGTTCTTCTCATGTAATAGCATCTTGATATTCAACTTTAGAAATTGTAAAAATTTTCCTCTGGGTCCCTTAAATAAATACCTCTCGGCTTGGCTATATGACTCTACTTTGTCAACAACAAACTCAATGATATACCCTCCAATGGTGCTATTAAACCAATGATTTGATTCTCTTGACACGACATTATCAACTCTCTTGATATTCTTGATCAACACCGATCTCCAAACCACCGAGGTTCTAGATCTGATATCAAACCGGGTGTCTGCTAACCTAGCTAGCCACTCGTATAACTCCTAATGAATTCCTCCAAAGAAAATCTTGTGTATATCAGTAAAGATATATCTTCCCAACCAATCCTATGTACTAACATTAGGGTTCTTACTCTGGGCTTCAACGGAGACCTTTTCTTGATCCTCTATCCGCTTCTAAATATTTGTTTTCGATGGAAACCACCTTGACATTCCCTCAAGAAGATTCTTGTCCCAGAAACAAAACCATTTGTTGGCAAAGGGGCAGACCTAGGGTTCGGCTCCAAGAGTGCACCAACAAGCCCTAACTATTGGCCCTTTTGGCAACACCTGCGAGGCAGATGTAGTCTCACATGAAGTAGCTATGGGGGGTTGTCAGACACAGATGTCTACAACCAAGGGAATACAAAGTGGATCCAATACAAGAAAAACACAACATCTAGATATCAATTGCCAACTTAGATATACTTCGCACAACTATCTGTCATATCTAACACAATATCACAATAGAAACATATCAAATGACAAAGAACCCAACATCAATCACACATAGCATAAGATATACGTGGTTCACCCTATCTCTAGGGATACATACACATAACTGGGCTTTATGATATATTAGGTGAAATCATGAAATTCTATGTGCTCTCTTAGCTTGAAGATCTCTCTCTCTCTTTCCCTTATCCTCTACCTCCCCTCCCTACACACCTAGCTATAGGGTTGATCTTCACACCTAGCTAAAGATCTTACAATACTGACTGCTCACACAACACAATACTTCTCTCTCAATAACAATCACTTATCATAACATAATCTCTTTTTCCCCAACCCAGGTCCTCTTGACCTTTATTTATACATTACAATAGCTCATTGACAGCCTTAGGAAAAAACCTAAATGTCAAAACCCTAGATACCAAAACCCTAGGTGTCTAAAACCCAAGGTCAACTTGATCCACATTTTATGGGCTTTGCCAGCCTATCTTTCCTTCCTTCTCACGCGGTGCTCCAAAGAATCCAACGGTGGCTTTTTCCACTTGTTGAGTTGTCCACGATCCATATTCCTTGCTGATATGTCCATCCTCGATCTACTCGTCTAGCGACTTCCTTTCTCTTACTTCACATCATCTTTTCTATTCTTTTGCTTACTTCGACCTGGTATCAGTCATTGTGTCTTTCGAGTAGTTCACATTCCATCTTTTCTTCTTTACTCTTTGCTTACTTACATACCCAAGGGCTACCAAAAAGCCTCTGAAATAGATGTGGGTTTTGACTCTGATTCAGAGCTAGAAAATGGGAGACAAATCATTAACCCGGAACCTGGTAATAATGTTTCTACCACCGAGATCCATCTTAGTGAACTTGATGAGCTAGAGAAGGAAATCACCTCTTTCATTCATAGATGTGGGAAAAAGGAACTCCACTACACTTCATTGTTGATAGTGGTAGCCAGAAAAACCTCATCTTAGTAGAGGTCATCAAGTAGATAGCCATCTCGAAAATGACGCACCCACAACCTTACACCATCACCAAGGTTGTGAGTGACAATTATTTTGAGCTCAACCTTCCTTCCTTCCTTGGCTTGCACCCTGTGTTCAATGTGGACCTCCTTCATCCTTATTTTCCACCATTATTGGACACCTCAGAGATAACAGAACCGTTGAAACTAACAGAGCTCAAACTTGACTGCATGGAACAAGCATCCACTAATCATATCGTGGACACACAGGTCAAGGGAACTCACTAACAGAGGATCCATGTTTATAGGGTTGTCAAAGCAAGGAAGCTCCTACACCAAGGCAAGTGGCTCACCCACGACCAAATTCAACAGAAATTTCATCATCTAATGGGGGCACTCAATGCAATGGAGACCATTAAATCCTAAGGGGGGGGAGATTGATCTAGGAGGATCTTAGTGGACACCCAAATTTTCCAACTGGCTCAAAATATTTTTTGGCAACTTACTATTTTTAGCATTTTTTTTGTTCACAAACTTCTGATGCCATTTTGAGGGCCTAAGAGACATTTTTTCAAGATCGGGAACCTAAATAATTAACAAAGGATTTGATTGAGCCCCATAAAAGAATATCCTCGTTAATATCTTCCCAAAGAGCCATCATATGCCCTAAACAGAGATCGTATGCAAAAGTTATGATCCCGAGAAGTTGATGTATTGATTTACCCTAATGCGGCCCACATGAATTTTGGCGCTTCATCTCCTAGGGTTAGGTTTTTGTATGTATAGGGTTTTGGAATTCATGTTTATTGTAAAAATTCCTTCAGAGCCTCATTGTACTCATATTCTTGTGAATGAGCATAACCGTCACATCTATTCCCAGAGATAAGCTGCCACCATTCTAACAAGCTTGTTCTCAGTCTCCATTTTACAATTTTCAGTATATTTCTTATTTAATAGAAGTTAAGTTTTATTGTATCTCTGTTATTTTTCACTGTTTCTCTATGTTAATATTATAAATCTGTGATTTCATTTCATTCTTCTCACAAATATGGATAACTAATAAGCCAGAAATAAGTAATGCAAAGATGGAAAGAATGACCACTGGTATTCACGTTTTTCATGTGATTCAAGCTAGACTAAATTTTGGCACTTGGTTATCTCTCCATTATATTCTAAATGAGGTAATATTTGATCCCTTTCACCTTCATTAGATATAATATGGAAAATATTGTGGTATTAACACATAAAATATGTTATTCCATAATGAATTATTGTTTTTCAATCTTTCCTTTTTTAGACAAACAATGGTGCTTATTGTTGAGGAGCCTCTTTTGGTAGAAAACCCATAGAGGCTTTGTATGTTTTCGATCAAGTATCCTCAAATATGGGAAATGTATTAAAATTTACAGGCTAGTTTTTCCAGTGATAAGAATTTAGCAATAATGAATGAAACCCTATAGAAGTAAACACAGGTCCTATGTTGATTCCTTCTTATCAGTTGGGTGATTAGAACCTTTCAGATTGGCAGTAAATTCCTATATGTCCTAGTCTTACAAAATATCAAAACGATTCACTTGTTCCATTTTGGCTTCACATTTTCCCTTATCATATTGTTAGGATATTTAGACACTTAAGAGTTATTTAAGATCAACTCTATCTAATGTGTCGTTAGGTTAAAGTGAGTTTTTTAGTGTGTGTCTTTAGTATGCATTAGTATGCATTTGTAATAAAGTAATCTGACAGTCATGATATGTTCCCGACATAGATTGATCTGATGGATCATATTATCCTTGATCTTAATGGCTACATTGATCCATTTCTTAGCATTTGATTGGTCCACAATCTCTATTTAAAGAACATGGAGGGTCATTTTCCAATGATCGATTGTGAGAAACTTTCTTGTAATATTTTTTGTCATTAATAAATTGTCTCAAGTGGCCACATTGGCTAGGGCCGTGGATGTTTGCCCACAAGGGTTTTACCACGTAAAAACATTAGTGTGTTTATTTTTGATCTGGTTGTGTGAGTTGTTACTAAAGGTTTTTATCCTCTATTTGAATACATGTGTTGTCGAGAATGGTATCAGAGAGCATTTGAAGACCTACTCATGTTGTAGATCAAGATCTTGAATCTATGTAGCCACATATTTTTTTTTCTACTATTTATGTACATTTATGGGTCGAGAGGATTTTTCCATTACGCCTGAGCGATCATTTCAGTTAGGAATGTTTTTCGTTTCACTTGAAAAAGCCTCTGTTTTCCCAAGATACGACCATTTTTGTGAAATTCAAAGGTAAAAATCTTGAATACACCCCCTTAAAATTTTTATATAGATAACATTTCATTTTTATTTTTTTGTTTTCAAGTTGATACTCTTTTCGATCTACGTATTCTGTTTTTCTCATGCTCTATGCGATCTCATCAAATCAGAAACAAAGCAAAAAGTATTTTCTTGTCTATGTATTCTCTTTGTCGTCTTCTCTATGCAATCCCGACAAATTAGAAATAGAGAGAAAACTTTCATTTTTCATGTAAACTAACCAAGATATAACTCTTTTTGTTGTCGAGAAGAGAGCTTATTTTTCTATGTGAACACATGAAAAAAATAAAATTAGCACACACCTCAAGCTTGTATTCCACAGCAACAACAACAATAACAACACCCTCCATCCTTATTCTTAAGATTCTAATGTGTTTGTCACTAGATCACCTGGTTAAAATTTATTTTACTCAGTAAGAGTTATTGAGTTCAAGTCTTTGTTTTATTACTTTTTGAAAACGTTCATGCATTCATTGTCTCCGTTTTGTTACTTTTTGAAAAAAATTATGCATTCATTATAAAGTGTATTTCACTTAAATTATAAAAGTGAATCACTATAAAGTAGCTTTAATATTTCTTTTTTAGTTACTTTTTGCATGCAACTTTAATTTACAACGTAACTTCATTGTAAAAGTGATTCTCATTTATTCTATAAATGTGGGTTACTTCATAAGAAACTTATTTGTAAAAGTGATGTTGTAAGAAAGTTAGTGAACGAGGGGAATCACCACGTGGACCAACTTCTACTTTCCACATGGCTCTTTGGTTATCATTTATGCATTTTTTTCAAAAGGGCATAACTTTCACATCCAAAGTCCATTTTCAGTGCCATTGTTTTGAAACATCCTATTTTTTTGTGAGATTTCCATCCACACCATCAATTTCATATTTTAAATCCATATTCTCTGCATATTTAATATGGATTCTCCCAGTGATATTTTTCTTACTAATACCAACTATTTTTTATGGAAATCCCATGGAGGATGTACTAAGAAGTAAAGGATTGTACTGGATTACCTTGGGAAAAGAAAAAAAACTTGGTGATTATGAAAAGAAAGTCAAATGAGATAATAGGAATGATGAAGCACATGGACTAATCAGAATGTTCGATGAAGCTTGGGAAAATATTATTGGTAAACACAATATTATTCGATCCCACCAATTAGAGAATCTGTTAACGACTTTAAGTCCCAGTAATTTTCCTTATATTGAATATTATTTATCTAAGTTCCAAAAGCTTAGAATTTTGTGTATAGACTGCAAACTAAATATGAAGGATGTAACGGACCGCCTCGTTACGACAACCATTCTAGTAACAGGTGCAAATTTTTTTTGTGTGTGCGCGCGTGTAGAAGTAGCAACATAATGAACTGTACGACACCACTCGACAACAACAAGACTCAACCACGAAGTTCAACACAAGAACGCTGCAGGCCTCAATGAGAAACTACAACAACGCAACCATAGGCAGAGGTGCACGACGCAGACGTTCAGCAACAAGGTAAAACTGACCACTAAAAGCGACTGACCTCCCGCCCGTCCTACCCTGCAAGGTTAGGACCTCCAATAC
>SNQJ01S0028919.1:23876-36234 GCA_010110895.2 Picea sitchensis
TTTTTCCTGCATAGTGTCCTCCTTCCAATACCTCATGGGATTCTGCTAAAATTCTTGGTCGTTCATTCTCTAACACGTACCTTTGTAAAATGATATCTGCACCCATTTTATATAGATGTCATGCGATTAGTTGATAGTCAGCTGCATGAACTACTAGGTTCTTCTTCTGTGTGGTGGTATAATATTGTGACGCGGTGCCTCTGCTCAAGTACTGAATGATCTCTGCAAAGTGATCATCAACAATTTGTACTGAGAATAACTGTGCATCCAAAAAGTTGTCTTCTAAGCTCGTGGGTTCTTCTCCATTTGTGACCTATGATAGGTGGTCAGGTCCTGCATTTAGTTTTCCTAGTTTGACGATTACTTCGAAGTCAAATTATTGAAATAATAGTAAACATCAATAGATTCTCCTCCCCAACATTGGCTTGTTGACTAGGTATTTTAGGGTTGAGTGATCTGTAAACATATTAAAATGTTTTCCCAATAGGTAGTGTTTGAACTTCTGAAGTGCGTAAACCATAGCTAGGCCTTGTCTTTCCATTGTGTTATAGTTTTTATCTGAATTAGATAGTTTTATGCTTGGGAATGCTATTGGGTGATCCAAGTCTCCTAATCCTGGTTGTGCTAAGATAGATCCAAGTGTTATTTCTAATGCATCTACATGCACATGGAACGTCTTGCCCTAGTCTGAAAATACTGATATCGGTGCAGTGACCATCCTTTCCTTCAGGGTATCCAAACTGTGTTGACACTCGTCATTCAATTGGTACTTTGTATCCTTCCTTATCACTTTTCCCATTAGTGTTGTGATCTACGCATATCCTTTGATAAATTTTTGATAGTATCCTATGTGTCCTAACATCGCTCATAGCTGACAAACTATTTTTGGCGTTGGTAAATTAACGATGATTGCGATCTTTGTTGGATCGACCAATAGACCTTGTTTTCATACTATATGGCCCAATAGTATCCCAAACAGTGTCTCAAATATACATTTCTTTATGTTTAGTGATATCTAACACTGTCTGAATCGTTCTAACATCAAGCATAAAACTTCCACATGGTTTTTCAATAGACTATAGATTGTCTAGTCGTCTAGGTATACTTCGAGAAAATGATGGATGAATTATTTAAATTCTATGATAACCACTTTGGAGAATATTGTTGATTCATTCTTCAGTCCAAATGACATGACTGTATATTGGTAATATCCCCATTCTTTCACGAACGTGGTATTGTATCTCTCCTCCTTTGCTATCTTAATTTGATGGTAGCCTGAGAATCCATCAGTGAATGAGTAAGATTTGTGTCCCCCCAAATTCTCTAGCACTTCATCCATAAACGGTGTAGGGAATGGGTTGTGTAGACATGCATTATTCAATTTCATCAAGTTGACACATATCCTAATCCCTCTTCCTTGTTTCTTGTCTTGTACAACCATCGGGCTTATCCATTCTGATTCTTTGACTGGTTCAACTATGTCAGCTTCAAGAATCTGGTCGATCTCCTCTTTAACTTTCTATTTATATATGGGGTTCAGTATATATGGCCACTGTCTAATAGGTCTCTCTTTGGGTCTAGGAGGTATTTTCATCTCTCCCGGTTCTCCTATTATAACCTTCATCTCTGTCAATTTTGTAGGAAATAAGTTGTTGTATTTGTGCAACAACTCGGTAATTATTTCTACTATTGGCTCATCCCAGTAGTCTCCAATGCTGGTCATTTTGGGAATTTTCATTGTTCCGATGTTAAATTTATTTACCTTGATTGGTGAGGAAAAAAATTTTGATTCTATGGGTGGTCCCTTCACATCTCTTTCTCCTCCTATTTCTTCAATATGAATGTCACGCGGGTCATATTCGTTTGGTGCTTCCTCCTGTACCTGGTAACATGACAGTAGTTCCTTGACTGTCTTCTTATTTCATTGCTTCTCTTTGGTAATACGTTATATTTCCAATTCTTCAATGAATATGACTCCTTTGATCTATTTCAGGGCTACATCTATGTTGGGGTTCTCATGCTCGAATGAGAAAGTGATGGTAAAGTTCTGTTGCAATGTCTCCCATGTTGTAGTTCCTTTGTGCAGTTCCTGATCTATATACCAGTTCGTTGGTATGCCTTCTAAAGTGTGAATAAAGTGGTGAGGCCATTCCTCTGGTGGTGTCAATTTCCATAGTGTTTGTCACTCCTCCAAGTGTTTCACTGGTGTCCCTAGTCCTTCATATCTCCGTTGTTTTTTGTTTTTCTATTTTGTGCCAAACCTTATGCGCAATAACTACTTACATTGGTACTAGTTTGTGATAGTCTCCTTGTGTGTGCCCCACCATCTCGCGGGTGTGGTCTTGAGTGCTAGATCTAGTGTTAGTAGCCTCTGGTTCTCTAGTACTTCATCTTCATATAGTGTGAATAATGTTTCCAAATCATTTAGTCCATGGAAACTAGGTGGTTCCTTGATTTCTATGCCTATCCACCATACTGTGCGGTCTATTCTTGCACATCTTCTCATGGATAATTCGTGTAGTCTCTGCTGCCAGTTTTAAAACCCAGTGTCTGAATATGTTGCGCATGAAGTAATATTGTGCCAACTAAGTACCCCATCTCTAGTTGGGTTTACATAATCCGCTTTGTGCGGAGTTGTTCTGTACAACTGGATGATTTCCTCTAAGTCTAGGCAAGTGGGTTCTATGAACCTCTCCCCTTCTGATGGATCTAGTGGTTCTATGACCCTGTAATATCCAGATTCAAATGTCATTTTCCTTGTCTTCAAATTAATTATGGTATGGTTGTCAAATGCCCAGTCCAGACCGAGTAGTGTCAGGTATGGTGTTGTGCCATCTACTATTTTGATGACTTCAAAATATGCTTTAGTGCACACACCATCAAGATCTATTGTTACTCCTTTCAGTCTCCCTATTGGTAGGACCCTATGTTGGTTTGCTAGTTTTAATTGGACATTTGAATATCCCAATGTTGGCTCTCCCATGCATTGCCAGGTTTTCTTGGGTAGCACATTCACTTCAGATACTAGGTCGAGTATGATTTCTCCCATATTGAAATCCCCAATGTTAGCATTCAATCTAAATTCCCTACTCATTCTTCTTCTTGTGTGTATATGATTGACAATTTTTGGTTCTATCTTTTGTTTTGTCTTGTTGCTACATTTCTCTAGGATGTTTTGCAATATTTTCACAGATGAAGGATCACTTAACATTTTGATGCATGACTGCAATTTTTTTTTTATAGTACTTACTTGTCCCTCGATTGGAATTCCTTGTTATGATCCAATGATGGCCAAATTTCATATTCCAGTGCTTCATGGGCTAGTTGCGTAGTGGAAGTCGACGCCATGTCCTTCTTCTGAAATTCTTGTCTGGCTTCCTTAAAAGTCTCCTTTTCTTTAGGCATGTCGAAATGTTTCCTTGCTTTGGTGTTCTTCTTTACCCATTTGTTATGTGTGGGTTCTTGTCAGACTGTGTCGTTTCGTGTCTCCATTCATCCACGGGTGACTATGTTGATGTTCCATCCATCCTCCCTTGCTTCGAATGAAATCCATTGAACATTCTGGTTGTTCTAGTTCCTTTTTTCCCGAATCTTTACTAATAGTGTTAGGCATTCCTCTGTCTCGTGATCCGATGTGCGACAATACATACAAGTTGTTGGCGGAAGTGGGAATTCCTGTGCATAATGTCCTGGTTGCTGACAGTTGTGACATGTGATTGGTCCTCTACCACATCTAAAACCTCCTCATCGATATCCTTCTCGATCCCCTATATTCATGTTATATGGTTGTGCCTAATTATACTGTGCAGTATTATACTAGGGTTGCGTCGGGTTGTACTGTGGTTGTGCATTATTGTATGGTTGTTGTGCAGTGTTGTATTTCTACTGGATAGTGTTGTATGAAGTTGGGGCTTGATTGAACTATGGCGTTGCTTTCCCAGTCATCATTTTAGCCTGTACTCTGTATGCATCTAATGTTCTTTCCCATATCAGCTCCATAGATCTGCAATCTTTGTCTTCGTGACCTACTGACTTACAAAAGGTGCAATAAGAATTCTTTAGAACTGTTTGGTACTTCTGCGTCATCATGCAGTGATAAGGGTCATGACCGAGTTTCTTGCATATTTAGCACCATAATCCTCCCTGTGGTAGCGGGTTTGGCATGCATGTTTCCATATACTACGCGAATTTTTGGCATTCGTTCTTGTGGTGTCCTTCTGTCCTGCATGTGGTGCACCAAACGACTTCTTGTTTGTCCTTGTTTTTGTTCTAATTCAACTGAAATGTTAGGTTCTTAAAATCCTCCTTCAATTCTTCAAAGCCTGGGTCCATCTACTGGTACTGGTTCTCTTCCGGCTGCAAGGTTACCTATAGAGCCTCGACCCACGTCTGAAACTTCTACTGTCGTAAGGGATATTTTAGGTGTGGGATTAGTGAGTTGACAAATAGGTTCAAGTGTTGCATCTCGGCCATATGGTATTTTAACTTCCTCTTCATTTGCTTGAATCTCTAGTCAATCTCCCATACAGACTCTCCTGGTTTCTATCTGATCTTGATCATTTTGTTCATGTACTTATCCTCTGAGATCGACTTCTGGAAATCATTAATAAATAGCTTCTTAATGTCTTCCAGTGTCCTTATTGTCCCAGGGGCATTGTTTGTGTCTAGACTCATGTACCAGTCTAGTGCACGGTATCTTAGTGTGATCGCTAGCTGTGCAAGTTTGGTATATTCATCAGTGATCTGTTTTTCCTCCCAGATCTTTGCACAAATAAAAAAATTCTTCTCAGGGTCTTCTGCTGCTTCTCCTAAAAATTATGGTAATCTGATCATGGGGTCATGTCCTGCCATTCTAAATACTGAATCGCTACCTCTGTTGCACAGTGTAGATACTTGACTAGTACTGCCTGAACTGGAGCCTCTAGTTGTTTCTCTTGTGGTATATGTACTTCTTGCTATCGAACTTCCTCCGAACTTAGGTTGTCTAAATGATGGTGTTCTCTTTGGTGTATTGGTCGCACATGGGTTTATGGGTTCCACACTGACATTAATATGGAAAGGATGACTATCTTCTCCTCCTGTTCTTAGGCATCTTGTTTTCCTCTCATAGGTTGCGTGCAAGATTTCCTCAATCTGATCCACAACCCAAATATCCTCTACCTCTTCTTCATGGCTTGTGAAGCCCTCCCTCATGGCTACTGATCTTTTCATGGTATTCACCTTATATTGGTAGGGTAATCTGCTACACGTAACCAAACAATATGATAACTCATTCATTCATTGCATACAACATTTAACTACTAAAAATATGACAAATGTATGCATGCATTCATCACATTACACAAGTATTACCATGGTTCACCCCCTCCTAGGCTACATCCACAAATATTTGTCTCGTGGCTCTCTTATTATGGCGGTTCTAAAATTATCACACCTCACGCTTACAACTCTCCTCATATGGGTAAGATCTTTGTGAGGCGAACTAGATCACACCAGGATCCTTGTCTTGCGATCTAATCCTCAAGATATACCTTTTCTCTTCCGCATAGCTCACTTTCTTTACAAAAATAGTACATATAATCAAAAACATTACATAGAAATAATATCTACTCTACAACATTAGTAAAACTCAACTTCAGTAAACCTCTCTGAACTCTTCTATGATACCTTTGTATCTATATTTATATCTATCGAGCTCTTCATCCATTTATAGAAAAAACGCTACAAAATCCCTAACCCTATTGTTATTAGGTCTTCCTTCTCTACATGCGTTCGTTTCTTACTTCCATATGTCGCCTCCTTCTTGAATGCACACGTGTTGTGATTCTTTCCAGTTGTCACTTTCCTCCTGCATGCTTTCTTTCCCATGATTTCTCTTCCAACTTTCATTCTTCTTTGTGCATGCTTTCTTTCCCACTTCGGCCTACTGCCAACACCCTCATTCCCCACGAGCATGTCCCACCCTAGGAGGTGTGCCCCTTCTATGCTCAACAATCCTTCATCTACCCCACTTCCTTTCCAATCTTCATCAATAGGCTGGACAGGAAATCCCAGAGGCCTGTAGTTGTGGTTTAGCACCTTCAGGAAAATAATTCCCATCAATTATCTCACCCAGAGAGAAATTTCTCACGGGCCTGACAACTCGCCTCTTCAATATCCCATGAGCCTGACAACCCGCTACTTCAGTCCAACTCCCAAGTTAACCAGCTACTCAAAACAAGCATCATTATGGATATAGGTTCAGGTACAGTGACAGGAAGGTACAGAATATAACTGAGTGATTGAGTGAGTGATCATGGACAATGGTTGAATGATGGAAGGAATGATAAAAAATGAACTAAGTCCCAACAATATGTATGCATGTCCCCAACTTGACACTTGTCATGTTGGGAGCTACTTTGTCCCACTCGTCCCCAACTTTGGAACTTAGGACAAAATAATTATCCATAATTTATACTTTAAGAAATATTAATATAATATTCCTTTTTGGCTTAATCTCCCTATCTTATCCATTTTCCTTAACTTTTAGCCCCTCCTTTCCCTAACTAGTGGAGTTTAGTCCCCCATACTCTTTTATCATGGTCGTTTTGTGCGCAATGATGTATTTTATATTAATGATGAGACGTATACAAAAATAGGTGCATTGGCCTTTAACATCTAGGCTCTCTGGCCTAATTCAAAACATAAGCATCCTAGATTATCATAACTGGATCAGTAGCCTATAAAACACATCATATATACAAAGTCTCCTTGGCTCAAAATCCCGCGCACTTAAGTTGTTGCGCGCGGTATCCTAGAATATGCACACTTCATCATTTTATTGCACAGTACATGCGCGCACTATGCCATGAAAGGTGCATAAAAAAATGATATCCAACAACTCACCAAACTAAGTACATTTGCATTTACATTTACAATTGGGTTCGGCCTAGGGATATTACAATCCCTTCCCCTTTTTTATGCACTATCTTCAGTGCATTAAGTGCACACATACAACAAAATTTTCAAAAATCCTCGAAAAGATGTGGGTATTTTTCCCGCATTGCATACTCATGCTCCTGAATATCATCCTCAAGATTGTACAAGGTCCATTGGACCTTTACAATCTCTATGGCTCAATTCTAGAGATATTTTATTTTTTGATCCAGAATGTGTACCGCCTACACTTGAAAAGAGCCTTCTTGATCCACCTAAATCACATTCCAATCAATAACATGATTAGCATCACGTATACATATCTTGAGAAATGATACATGAAATACATTATGAAGATAAATAGATGTAGGCAATGCAATCATATAAGCTACTGGACCAATCCTCTCTAGGATTTSAAACGACCCACAATAGCGAGCTGCCAACTTGGAACAATTTCCCAACTTCAGGGAACTTCTGTTGGCCTTTACTTTCAAGAATACATGGTCCCCAACTTTAAATTCCCTATGATTTATGCCCTTATCATCATATATTTTCTTCCTRTCTTGGGCAACCTTTAAATTTTATTTTATTTTCAACATTTTCTCCTCCATTTCCTTGATTAAATMTGGCCCAACCACTACTCTATCTACTGGTTTATCCTGACTTACTGGTGTGTTTCACTTTCTGCCATAAAGTGCCTCAAATGGGATAATATTTAGATATTCTTGGTACCCATTGTTATAATCAAAATCTACCAAGTGTAGGTAGTCTTCCCATTTTGATGGTTTATCCATCACATACATCCTCAACATATCCTCAATCACTTGATTCACCCTCTCTATTTGTCCATATGATTATAGATGATAAGATGTACTAATGTTGGCAATGGGGTAGACCCATGGTTCAACTCCAAGAGCCCACTAAAAATCCCAAACTACTGGCCCCTTCGGAAACACCTACGAGGCAGATGTAGTCTCACCCGAAGCAACTATGGGGGGGTTGCAGGATAGAGGTGTCTACAACCAAGGCGAATGTCAAGTGGATCGGATACAAGAACAACACGACATTTATATATTGTTTACTAGCTTATATCTACTCTACACAACTATATATCATATCTAACATAGTAATGCAATAATAGTATATCAAAGGACAAAGAACAAAGCATCAATCACACACAACAAAAGATGTACGCGGTTCACCCTCTCTCTAGGGCTACATCCACAAAACTGTTATTTATAATATATTAATATGAAGCATACGTTTCTTGGCTACACTCTTATCTAGAATATATTCTTCTTCTTCTCTCTTTCTCTCCCATCCCTGTGCACCCAACTGAAGATCTTACAATACCAGAAGGATCTTACACTTAGCCCTTCTCTCTCTCACAACAATAATCGCCCATGCAAATACAAAAACTAGAATGACAATACCAACAACCTGTCCCTGGTCCTTTGGAGATCTATAACTACATTACAATCACTCACCAACAACCTTAGGCCGAGACCTAGGTGTCAAAACCCTAGATACCAAAACCCTAGGTCAACTTGACCTGCATTTTTAGGGCTTCACCAGCCTGTCTTTCCTTCCTTCTTGCGCGGTGCTCCAAATAATCCAATGATGGATTTTTCCTCTTGTTGAGTTTTCCACGGTCCATATTCCTTCCTGATTTTTCATCCTTGATCTCCTCGTCCAAGATTTTTCTTTCTTTTACTTCTCTCCACCTTTTCTTCTCTTTTTCTCACTTCGACCCAGTGATAGTTACTGTGTCTTCCGTGCAGTTCGTATTTTTCCTTTTCTTCTTTAATCTTTGCTTACTTCCATAACCAAGGGCCAACAAGCCCCCAACACTCACTTGTGACTCATCCTGAAGAACTTTAGATCTAAACCTTCTTCTCTTCTTCGTCTTCAGACTGTGCAGGGAAGCCTGTGCTTCCATCTCTAGTCCTCCCTTCCTCCCTTGTGCAAACTATCTTTTCTGTGTCTGGTACCCAATTTCAACTGCACCTAGTACCTAGACCATTTTCTGCCTGTTTTTAATGAGAGTTATGAGGCAACTGGTTTTAATAATACAACTTCAGCTGGCACTTGTTCACCAAACCTTCCTTCCATCCTCCATTCAAAGTCTTCAACTGCGCATCCCCTCCTTTTGTAAGATAGTCAACCTCGTATAACCCAAGCCAATGTGTTCTGAACTTTCCTAGATTCTTCATGAATTTACTTTCATATACCAATACCATATCACCTTTCTTAAATGCCTTCTTCTTAATGTGTCTGTCATGGTAGGCCTTCTCTCTTTCCTTCTGTACTTGCTGATGGAATCCTACAATAAATCTGTCTTCTTTTAGTTCAACCAACTGTGCGAGCCTCTCTTGAACAATGCTAGTGTCATCCATACCTGTAAAGGTAGTGATTCTTAGGCTTGGTACCAAATATTCCATTGGGACAATGACTTCGAGACCATAAGAAAACTTAAAAGGGGTATGCATTGTTATCTTCTTGCAAGTGGTTCAATAGGCCCATAGTACTGCTGGTACTCTTAAATCCCAACCATCCTTGTTCACACTGCAAATCTTTGTCAGCGTTGTCTCCAAGATCTTGTTGAATGCTTCAACTGTCCCATTTTCTTATGGATTGTATGATGTGCTCTTTTGGTGATGTACTGCAAATTCCTCGGTCAAGGATTCAATGATATTATTGACAAAATGTGTGCATTGATCACTCATAAGGATATTTTGGCATCCAAACCTGGTTATGATGTCATCAAATATGAAGCGTGTAGTTGTAGTTTCACTACAGTCCTTAACTTCTCTTGCTTCGGCCCATCTGGTCAGGTACTCTGTCGCAGTGATTATGTACCTTGCTCATGTGTGCTTTCCTGGTGGGTTTATAGGTCCCATGAAATCAATGGCCCATTTCTCAAATGATTGTAGAGTCAGTTGTGGTGCTAATGACATTTCATCTCTTCAGGATGGTTTCCCAACTCTTTGTCATACATCACATGCTTTGTAATAGTCCTTAGGATTTCTGTGTAAGGTAGTCCACCAAAGGCTAGCTATAAGAACTTTCTACGTAGTTGTTTTCCCTGCATAGTGTCCTCCTGCGATACCTTCATGAGATTCTGTAAGGATCAACGGTCACGCTACCTCCATTACACATCTTCTCAATATATCATCAGGTCCCATCTTGTATATTTTTCCAACTATAAGTGAGAATTCTGCAACACACACTACTAGTTGTTTCTTCTAGGGAATTGTATACTCACTAGGTGCCATTCCTATTAACATGAAATGGACCATATCTGTGAAGTGATCATCACTCTTTCTAATGGTTAGTAGTTGTGCATCCGGTAGTGTATCCTCCAAACTAGTAGGCTCTTGTCCATGTTCCAACCTCGAAAAGTGGTCAGAACTTTTGTTCATTCTTCCTGGCTTCACCACGATTTCAAAATCATATTCCTAAAATAGTAGAAGACATCTACATATTCTTCCCCCTAACAATGGCTTGTTGACTAGGTATTTTAGTGTGGAGTGATCGGTAAACATTTTAAAGTGTCCTCCCAACAAGTAGTGGCAGAACTTCTGCAGCGCATACACCATGGCTAAACCTTCTCTTTCAGTGGTGGTGTAATTGATCTCATCTATTGATAGCTTCTTGCTAGCAAAGGCTAATAGGTGGTCGATGTCTCTTGTTCCCGGTTGTGATAACACATCTCCTAACACAATGTAGTGTGCATAGACATGTATGTSGAATTCCTTGCTCCAGTCTGGAAAAAATAGAATAGGCACAATAACCATTTTTTGTTTTAGCATGTCGAAGCTCTGCTAGCATTCTTCTATCCAGTGAAATTGATAGTCCTTCTTCAGAAGTTTCTCCATGGGTTTTGTAATATGTGTGTAGACTTTAATGAACTTGTTGGGTATGTGTTATATTCTTTGCATGTGTGTGTGTGGGCACGTCAGATACGACAACTGCGTCTGATGATCCCTCCCATTAGAGCTATGCCACGTGCGTCGGGCGCTTTCCTAGGGGGGTCCCAGGGGGGATCAGGTATGCCCCCCCTGGTTACATGCAATGTTCAACAATGGGCAGTAGCCCAGGGTAGTGCCCCCAATTTTTTTTTTGGGGCGATTTTTGTTATTTTTAGCGGATTTTTCTATTTTTAATAGTTTTGTAAATTAATCCCGGATTAAGGGATTAGGGTTTTGGTATCTATGGAATACCTAAAAACATTGTATATATTGTATGATGAATGTCGAAATTCGATATAATTAATATAAGAAAGGTTTTCCTGGTTGATGGTTTCCGGTATAAAATCTCTGTGTACTCTGTGTATGAGCCATTGATTAATTTTTGTCTTGCTTAAGAATCTATATGCATTGCTTTACTTCACAAGTTTAAAACTTACAGAACTTCTTGTAATATCCATTATGTCCTATCACAATGCGCAGCTATTTGACTGGAGTAGGAGGGGGTAGATCAACTATAATGGAAGTTTTAGATGGATCTACCAACAATCCCTGCTTGCATACGATATGACCTAACAACACTCCAAATGGTGAGAAGAAGATACACTTCTTTAGGTTTAAAGAAATATGACACTTATTGCACTTGTCTAACATTAGCCTTAGACATTCAATATGGTTCTTCAATAAACTAAAAACAGTCCAATCATCAAAGTATGCTTCTAGAAATTTATGTAAAAACTCTTTGAATGCTTCGACTACCACCCTAGAAAAGATGGTTGGGGCATTATTCAATCCAAACGACATCACTGTATACTGATAGGATCCCCATTCTATTGCAAATTCATTTTTATGGCAATATTCCTTGGCAATCCGGATCTCATGGTATCCTGAAAATCCATATGTAAAAGAATATACCTTCTGGCCTCCTACATTATCCAACACTTTGTCAATAAATGGCGTAGGGAATGGGTCATGCAAACATGAATCATTTCTCTTCCTAAGATCCACACATATCCTGATCTCTCCTGTCTTCTTGTCTTGTACCACCATAGGGCTAATCCACTCCAACTCTTCAACACGTTCTATGATTCCAACTTCTAACATTATGTCAAGCTCAATCTTCACTTTTTCCTTATATTTAGGGTTCAACCTTCAAGTTCTTTGTTTTACTGGTTTTGCATCTAGTTTCAAAGGGATCCTCATCTCTCCCATAGGTCCTTTAATGTGCTTCATATCAATGAACTTGGTCGAAAACAAGTCCTGATATTCATGCAGTAACTATGTAATCTTCTCAATAGTAGCAACATCCCAATAATCTCTGACATTTGCAAGATTAGATGTCTCCTCTATTCCAATATTGAATTTATTGATATTGATCGGCTATCCAATAAATGGGAGCTCAACTCTTATTCCTTACACATCTCTCTGGCCTTCTGTTTCTGCGATGTTCACCTTCCAAGGACCATCGTCTTCAT
>SNQJ01S0028919.1:60515-72993 GCA_010110895.2 Picea sitchensis
CACCTAAAATGGACATCGTATGCAAAAGTTACGACCCCAGGAAGTTGATGTACTAACTTACCCAAACGGGGCCCACATGACTTTTGGCGCTTCATCTCCTAGGGTTAGGTTTTTGGATGTCTAGGGTTTTCATAATTCTTGCTTATTGTAAAAATGCCTTCAGAGCCTCATTGTAATCTTCTTCTTGCGAATGCATGCTGTCGTCACATCTCTTCTCATAGATAAGTCGCCACCATTCCAGTAAGCTTGTTTCCGCTGCATTTTACAGTTTTAGCTTATTTTGCTATTGAATAGAAAACCAGTTTTATTGTATCTCTGTTATTTTTTTTTAATAACCTATTAATAATATTTATTCATTTTGTTCTTCTCAAAAAATCTAGATCACTAAAACCCTAGGTCCACTTGACCTGTATTTTCAAGGCTTCACTAGCCCGTCTTTCTGTCTTTTCCACAAGGTGATCCAAAGCACTCATTAATGTATGTTTTTGCCTGCTGAGTTGTCCATGATCCATATTCTTTACTTATTTGTTTTCCTCTATCTTCTAGTTCAACGACTTTCTTTCCCTTACTTCACTCCTTCTTTTATTCTTCTTTGACCACCTCAACCCATTCTCAGTCAATGTGCCTTCCGCGCAGTTCGTAGTTCATCTTTTCTCTTCCTTTTTCTTCTCTTTCTTCCTTGATTAATAACCAAGGGCCAACATGAATCTAAACTCAAATATTCTCTGTGGGTCGACAGAATTAGCTCCAAGAAGTATTTGGGAACCTTTCTATTTCAGCTTGTCTATGGTGTAGACGTTGTCTTTCCCACCCAACTTGGTATACCAGTCCTAAAATTATTACATGAAGATATTGAAGAGCCAAATGACATCGAAAGAAGAATATTCCATATTATAGAGGTTCAAGAAAAGAGATAAGCACTGGATCAGAAGACTGAAGCATACCAGAGCAAGATTAAATCATCCTTTGATAAGAAAACCAACAAAGAGATCTTTCAAGAAGGGGACCTGGTTTTGAGGTGGGATGCTACAAGGGATGACAATTCCAAGCATGATAAGTTTGATAACCTCTGGTTTGTCCCTTTTAAGGTGGTTGAGATTTTGGAAAAAAACACATTTATATTGCATAATCTAGATGATGCAGAGATTGTCGGAGGCCCAATAAATGGGCGCTTCCTGAAACACTATTTTGTTTAAGGATGAGGGAAGTTCCCTCTTGTACCATAGATGATTTCCTTTTATTTTTGGATTTGATTAGTTATTTGTGTGTGAATAAATACTCCATATCCCAACAGAGGAAATAGGGTGTAGTTATTGTTTTGAACTTCATATATACATGCCCGAAAAACAAAAATAGAGGTAAGTTACAACTAGTGGGAGTGAGGTTATGAAAGGTAAGGAACCTAGTCTATTATTCTTAGTACCTCACAGGGAAGTGGTATCCCCAGTTGGAGACAATGTTGTAACCTAGGTCTGCACCCATGCCCTTTTCCCCCCTTTAACCTATACATCCATCAATTCTAAATTTTGTGGCTTCTTTCTTATCTTATTCTCCATTATTTAATCACTTTGCTTCATGGCCCCTGCTCATATTTACTTATTTTGCACCATTTTTTTTCTCTTTATTGAAGGGTGATTTCATGTTCTGGTTTGAGTTTGAAATACTTGTCATCATATTTTCCACTAATTGAGCATGCAGCAGGTCCACCAAGTCTTTTGTGCATGTAGGAGACATCTAGGTTCAACAAGTCATTTGTAAGCTCAGGAATATTTCACAGAAAAAGGAAGAAAATCAAAGAAGTCCACTTCGGGCTTAGAATTTAAGCCAAACAGACAGGTTAAAATTGCAATGATGGACATCCAACAAGCCACTCAGATCGATGGTTTTATTTCATTTAGGGTTTTGAGCATCATGAGAGGTTTAATGAAAAGAACAAATCTCCGAAGTTTCGGAGCCTCAAAGTGTCAATGTTCCGAAGTGTCGCAGTGGACCCTCACTACCACGTCACTCCGAGCCTGTACTACTCCAAGAGTTTTTCAACTCAGGATAGACCTACATCACACAAGGGATGAACTTCTGAAGTCCTGAAGTCATTAAAATTGATGGCTAAAGTAATCATGATCTAATTAATAGTAAATATGATTTAATGACTCTGGGAGAAATTCATTCCAGGAGAATGTCACTCCAAGAGGTTTTCAAGCACAACACTATAGGTCTCCAAAATTTACGAACTCCCACAATCCTTTAATTATTAAAGTATTAATCGCAGGTCAATAAGTGTAATATAAGCACATATTAGTGACTTCACAAGATTAACACTCCAAGAGATTTAGATGCAGAGAAAACCCAGTTCTCCAGAGCTTCAGAGTGCCGAAGGGTTGAATACATGTGGAACTCATCAATCATGACACGTGGTGCTCATATTAGGACCTTTGATTGTGTCATCTGTGTTATTTCCAGGTGACACATGTCCCTCTCTTTTCATGACACGTCGACGATATGGTGTCAAGTCACCATGTCACTCTGAGAGTAAACTCTCATGCATCCACTCTCCTAAGTTCGGGTAAAAAGTATGATCTATGGTGAAGATCATCCCAGGGTATGTCTAGACCAATCATTGCCTCTAAAATTTCCTTATCATAGGGCAAGACCAAGTCCAAAGGATCATTAGAAGTAAGAGAATATTAAGCCCAAATAGGCTCTAGAACAGGATCTATCTATTGAGGGGGAGTTGGATCAGAGTTGGTTGAGGCTTTCTAAACAATTTTCTACACAACCTCAACTACAGATAGGGTCATATCCATGCCAATATTCCCTACCCCTTCCATTGAATCCGATGGGGAAGGTAAATTCCATGGATCTTCGAAATAACTTGTACGAAACAAAATTACTTGGAGAATCATAGCCTTGGGATGATAAGGGACAATCAAAGAAACTTAACATCACTTGAAGGTCAAGGAAATTTGAAAGTTCCCATCAAATATGGAAACATTCCATCACCTATATTGACGGTACTTGCTACGGGTTATCAATCATCGAGACCATGGATTCCCTCGATGAAGGGGCAGGATGAGAGAAAGAAAAATGATCAATGTTAGTATCCTACCTTCATAAGGAAATCATAATACACAAAAAACAAAGGATACAACCGTTGTCATTACGTAAGTCCAAATTAAACCTAACAAAAGGTTGTAGTCGAGAGGCACATCGACCACTTTGACCTTGACACACAGAGATTTTCCTTCCAACTACATGGGGAAGGAGGGGATTATGCCATGCGGTATGAAAGAATGATCATAAAACATAGTAAACAATGTATGAGACTGAGACAACTTGGGTTGACCAATAGCCTTCCAACATGCCAATGACATAACACAAGTAGATGCACCCTTGTCTACCACTGTGCAAAAAAAAATCAATGTCAATGATTTCATGGCTTAAAACACTACTATATGGAAAGTGACCTGGTAAGGAAAATGAGGTTTAACGTTGGAAGTGTCAAAGACAATAGATCTTGAGTTAGCTGTCTCAACAACACCTAAGGAGGATAATAATACTTTTCTCTATGAAGGGAAACTCTGGACAACCTCAAGGGAAGACATCACACAAGGGATTTTCGTCAGATCCTCAACAACAGAGTATTTCTAAGTATCCCTTGCATTTGTGTTATGAGAATATTTCTTAAACACACCTTTGGGGATGTGATTCGTAGTTTCTCCCATTTTTTTCTCAATGTGAAGAGGAGGAAATGGGTTGGAATATTATTTTCCCTTCTTAATAGATTTGAGTATTATGCAATCATGAACCCTAGTCTAAAGACGAGCATCCAATATCATCATGTACAAATTTTTGGCTCCAATGTTAGTATTAAGTATGGGGGAACCATGATTTCCTCCAGGCACATTGGTGGATGAAAAATCTTGCATCAAATTCTGCCCCTGAGAGAAGGGGTTGGTTAACACAATAAGATGCTTTTGAGTCAAAATCTTCTAAGATTCCTCCATCTGAGGGTGTTGATGAGTTAGGTGGTCATCCCTGCAAATATTACATGGGAACATAACCTTATTTTTCTCTTATTTATCCTCACCAGCATTGTTAGCATCCTTTTTATCATTACCTCCCTTAGCCTTCTTTCCCTTGGCCTTTATTTTTCCCTCAGGTTGTTGGTTACCTTTGGGGTTTGTATTCTCCATACTATTTACTTTCGACATTTGGGTTGCAGGGGTATCCATACTAGGAGTCTGGCTAGCCATAGTATGTTGTAGTGATAAATATTGCAATTGGTTAGACAACTGGTCTATGGGATTACATTGTGTTGAGCCTACTATACCATTGACATGAGGCCCATACTTCAGTTTGTTTTTTTCAAAGATTGAATGTGGTGCATTGGAATAATCTCATACAACATGCTAGATTAACAATAAATCAATTCCAATTGCTAAAATTTCATTATAGCCTCTTCCTCAGATAACACTCTAGAAGTCGCGACATCTTTGGAAATACAAGGTACCAAATATTTGAGGAACCACTCGAGAAACAACACAGGAGGGACCTTTAATTTTATCAATCTCTTCCGGAGACACCATTCTTGAATATGATTGGATATGTGGACGAGCTTAGTTTGCTCGAAATTGTCCAAAAACTTCGTGTCGACATCGTATATCACTGATAGCTAAAAATGGTTTAAGAAAACCATATCCATATCGTTAAAGTAAGAATACTTCAATATATTGAGATCAATATACCACTCCACAACACCCCATATGAGAGTGCATTGAAACAATCACAACTAGACAGATTTATCTTTCAACAAGTTGGAGGAGCACCACAAGTGAAACATTGTAACATGATTTCATGGATCTTCACTAGGCTTGCCTTCAAATTTTGGTATGTCTGAGGGAAACTTAGTTGGTATAGGAGGAAAATGTGGATCATGACATATAATATCATTCAACAACCTTTAAAATTCTAGAAAATGAAGAGTTTCTAGAAAAGTTAACCTAGGTTGTGGAATATTTAAAGGAAATGAGGAACCTGGATTTTGGTTGGCACTAGGTTGCCAGGAAATTTTTTCCTGCTGACTAGGGTTATAGTAAAAACCAGGGTGTCCTTGGATAGTATAAGGGTTTTTCATGCTAGTCTTCCTCATCGATGGATTCACATAATTTGATGGAATTCCTTGGGTAGGATTTTTCTCTGCATGGTATTCCAAAAACCTTGGCTGGGGTTACCCCCAACCAATCCTCCTGGCATAGGCACTGAAACTTTCTTGATGTTACACTAAGTATGGGAGGGGTTTCCCCTGATCAAAATCCCTTGCGAAGGTATATAACTTTTCCAGGGATTTCCAAGACCTTGAGAGGAGAAGGATCTTGTCATCACTCCCTATAAAGGAAGAAATCCTTGCATAGGGTTAAGTTGATTAAAGAAGGGGTTCCCCCTTACGAAAAAATGGATGAGGAGAAAGAATTATTTCCAAAATCACCAAAAATGAAGAAAGGAATAGACCCAATATGAGTCATATAGGACTAGGACCCATGAATCCCTCCACTAAACAAGACAAAACTGACATTAGACCCGAATGGTTATTGGAAAGCACCTCCAAGTAAGGGGTACAGAGGGGAAATATGATCCCCACTGTAAGGGACTTCATTAAACATAGAAGAGGTGCCCCTAAAGGATCCTTGTAAGGGATAATTTCAAATCCCTTCCCTCAGACTGGTAGTCTATAAAGTGGAGTAAGTTAAAGTTGAACTTGTGTCGAAACTTGACATCTCGTATGAAAAAGGAGTGCCAGACGTGTTATGTATCATGGAAGTAGGAATAGTTTTCAAAATCGTTATGGATACTATGCCACTGCCAGAAGTTATAGGTTTCTGACTAGAGTTAATCCTTGTAGGTGAAGGTGGGGGAGGGGGCATGACACCCCCTCTACCCACACCCGGGATGGAAGTATGAGGAGTCCCTGTAGAGGAAGAATTATTTTGTTCCATCACAAATCACCTAAAAATACGATGATCAGGAGTAGTCACCTTAGGATGGACTATATGAACAAGGATTGGTTCTAAGAGATCAGTGATTGGAGGGATTGCGGGCCTTAATCCTTCAACTTTGAGGTCAAAAATGGTAGTATCCTCCAATGAAAGTGTATATTCTCTATGACCAGGCTTAGGCACAATTTATTTTTGACCGATAACTTCAAAATGACCCTCTTGATATATCTTTTTCCTCAGTGGTGGCGGAGGTGGCTCCAACATTACTGGTGGAAGGTCCTAGAGACTACACAAACGACAATGTTGTTGATATTCCACCTTATGAAATGGTCAAATGAAACTCTAAGGTAAATATAGGTAGAAACACAGAGCACACAATACAAAGTCCCTAAATATGAATCAAGTAATCGGGATAATGGTAGGAAGAACAGTTACACCAACCAACATAAGAGAAACTTATCAGTGCAACTGTAACTCGAGCATGGAAATGAACTTCGGGTATACTCTACAAAGTGTCATCTGACATCTATCCTAGGTACCACTATATACCCTTGTAGTCACCTGTGTGATTCCCTATAAAAAGGAAACTAGGTTTCCAACATCCAGTCAATCACGCAGGATAACTATGTTTGAAGCCTTTTAAGGGTAACGAAAGAAAATGGTCCAAAAGAAAATTGAGGATCTCGAATGGATTCAAGGTCCGTGAAGCTCTCTAGTAAAATGAAGTCAGCTAAATCCCAAGAATGACCCTCAATATATTATCCCCACTATGCTTAGTCCAACTTTGGAGGGGTTATCTCCTCTACCTTTCCTCGCGCGACCTTGTGTTTATCCCCTAAGTTAGAGGGGGGGTCCTAGCTAAATTTTATGACACTAGACTTCAATACTCCCTATATCATACTCTTAATTCTATTTAAGTGGAATTTAAGAGTTTCCTCTCCACACCTAATCCAAGGCCCTAAGGCCTAGTCTAATTGGTGTACCTTATAAAAAATATATATATAATTGATTTTAACATTAAGTGCTAATTTTAGTGGCTTTATTACTCAAGGGTACGGAAATGAAACTCATGGTGTTCTTTGAGAGACAAAAGAGAAGAGTTAATAATCTTTTAGAACACTGTGTTGAAATTAGCTTTTTAACTTTGAAGGTGCAAACTTTTCAAAATAAATTACAAGATCCTAGTATGCAATCCTTCCTAGAATGCTTTTTCGTTCCAAATGCAATGAAACTACTTAAACTTTCAAGGAAGAATATGTGAAGGAACTTTGGGTTGAGAACTCGTTTTCTTTTTACAAAAACAACCTAAGATACTAACACCAAACAAAAAAGAAAATTAGAAAGCAAATGCATTCAAGAAACTACAACAATGTTTTTATTCTTTTTTATATGCTTATGAAATGAAAATAACAAACAACTTTATATTTTTTTCTTTTCAAAGAATAACAAGAGAGAAGGATGAAAAACTAGAGACTAAATCAGGTCCTAAACCACTACCTAAGAACATGGATTCATCAAAATCCAAAGGAGAACCTAAAAAATACAAGTACACCCTTAACAACAAACAAAAAGAGACAAATAAAAAATATATATTTATTTACAACTTCATAGACAATCTGAGACTAAAAACTCTCTCAACAACTTTTAATAGAGGTCTCTGGTACTCAGGAGGACCTAAGAGACCAAAAGGTGTCCTGGAAGAAAAGGTAAATTTATTTTAAAAAAATTTCAAAAGTATAGGTACATATGCTTTGTACAGACAACCCATTGATGTACATGTGTTGGGCTAACTTAGTGTCTGTATGTGTGCGTGTTGGGTAAAGAACAGGGCGTGTATCCTACTGAACCAACTCAAAAAACATATGGCATTTAGAAATATCATCTAGATCAAGGAAAATCAAAACACCTGGAAGGTGACCAAAGACTCTTACATACTCATAAAGAAGCGAAAACAATAGGAATTAACACCAAAAATAATATCCTGAAATACCCTAGAGATACTCCCCAGTGGAGTCGCCAATTCTGCTATGTGGAAAAATCCCCCTAATTCGGGTCTAGCAATTAGGAAAATCCTTGACACCTTAAAAGACATGAAATATTATATTCTACCCAAATCCAACAATACCTTACGATAATTAAGGGAAGAGAGAGAGGATCGAAATGTGTACCTTAAGTCCTTTCGATTGTTGTTGATCCATTATTTGGGAGAAGATCAATATGGAGATGAAAGACATTGGCCTTCCAGAGTTTATCTCGCCTAAATACTTTTTTGATTTGCATGACATAGTCAAACAACATTCAGAACATGACTTAGCATGGGAAGCGTAGATCACGCAGGTGGCAAGCATGACACTAGGTCAGGAAAATAAGTTTATGGAACACCTGATCAAGGCTTGCACAATACTACAATGTTTAAGTGCCAAGATGATCAGATATAGAGAACATGCAATAGAGATAAAGGAAACCATTTCATCCCCGATAGACCAACACATATTCACATATGATAACACATGTGAGGATCTATTCGTTAAGTGGTTAGAGTACGAGAATAATCATCAACTCTAGTAGAACCTCTAAACGATCTTAAGAGAACAAAGAGATCAAGTGCCACGTGTTGTTCTTTTGTTTTACTTAACACAAACTTTTAGTAGTTATTTTAATTTAGTGATTCTTTATAAATAAGGGGATCAACCTCATGGGAATGGGTCGATGGTTTTGGGAAAGACCCTATTTTTTGAGAATTGTAAAGTATTTCTAAGCAACATTAATTAATAAGTTTTGTTTAGAAACAGAGACAAATTTTATTTTCATCAAAAGCATTATGTGATTGGATTGAGGAGGAACTACTTCCATATTTGAATTTAGTAGTTGATTTTGTAACGATTAAGGGTTTATGAATTTATTGATAAGCTATATTTTCAATACTATAAATAGTTCTTTTGTTCTAAATGATGAAAAGTGAATTGTTGTGTTAATATGTGATTGATGGTAGAGTTAAGGAAACTATTTTTCTTGCACTTATATTTATTGCATGCATATTTTATTTCCATAATTGTAATCTCAGTCAGTTTTGAAATACCAGCAAGTTAACGTGTTATTTCTACTCTTGTAATAGGTGTGAATATCATTGTCTAGACGCTCGAGCACGAGGGTTATCCCAAATTCAACATTCTTTAGTAGTTAATAATTTCCTCTATCAATTGGTTTATACCATCACCCTTATTTTATCGGACTTATATAATAATAGAAAATACCAAAAAAGAGAATCGTTTAACCTGAAGGAGGAACTTTCACAGAAAGATACCTTGTCAATCACTAGTAAATCCCATCAATAAATTGGCCAGATCGACGGATCTGGAGAAGAATTCCACTCATAAAATGTTGTGGAGTCTAATTGTGCCTCTAAGGTGGGTTTGGTTCCTACTTTTGAGTAAAATGATCTTGGACCCCTCAACAGTAACCTACAAGGAATTCAAAATCTATTCTCAGTGAGACAAGTATCAACTCTTCAAGTGAAGAAGTATTCCAAAAACAAATGTCCTTTGTATGTAATACAAGTGTTGAAATCTATTGAGGAAAATAAACCAAGCCTAGAGGACCATCCTATATTAAGAGAGTATAAAGATGTGTTTCCAAAAGAGGTGTCATGTCTACCTCCAAGAAGAGATATTGACTTCTCAATAGAACTTATACCTGGAGCAATGCCAATGTCTAGTGAACCTTATATAATGAGTCAACCAGAGCTAGTTGAGCTAAATATGTAGCTAAAGGAGATGCTGGAAAAGGGTTACATCTAGCCTAGGGAATCCCCTTGGAGAGAAACAACCTTTTTGTGAAAAATAAGGATGGGACACTTAGGTTGTGCATAAACTATAGACAAATCGACAAGATGACCATTAAGAATAAGTATCCCTTTCTCAAAATTGATGAACTATTTGACCATTTGAGGGGTGCTACAATATTTTATAAGATTGATTTAAGGTTTGGGTACCATCAAGTCCGAATTAAGGATGAAGACATCCATAAAAAATTCTTTAGGACAAGACATGGGAACAATGAATTTGTGGTGGTGCCATTTGGTCTTACCAATGTATCGACTACCTTTATGTACCTAATGAATAATATACTCAACAAATTCTTGGAAGAATTTGTGTTGGTTTTCATAGATGACATTCTGATCTACTATAAGATTTGGGATGATCCTGCTGGATATTGGTGGCCACCCACCTATTCGAACTGGCTCCTCTTGTTTGTTTTTAGTTCAACATGTTCTTTTGTACTTCTTTGTAATTGTGGGTTCTACACTTTTGAGGTTGTCGGAATCCCTAAAAATATTTCAAGTGGATACTAGTGGCCTCTCACCTAATCCAACTGGCTTATTTTGTATGTTTTCATGTCAGCACATCTTATTGTACTTCCAAGGCCATTTTGGATCCCTGAACAATGTTTTTTTTGGCTCACCATAGTCAAACTATAGATTGAGTCATAGTTTGATGGTGCAATGTGTATTTATTTTAAATACATTTCGAATGGGTTATCACGTGCCTAAAACAAAGGTTGTATGCAAAAGTTATGACCCTAGGAAGTTGAGGTACCAACTTACCCATAGGGGCCCACATGACTTTTGGCGTTTCACCTCCTAGGGTTAGGTTTTTGGATGTCTAGGGTTTTGGAATTCATGAGTAATATAAAAAAGGCCTATGGAGCCTCAGTGTAATCATTATTGTCAAATGGATGTGCATAGCAGCCACATCTCTTCTCAGAGACAACTACCACCATTCAATAAAGTTTTTTAGTTCTGCAGTTTTATAGTTTCAACCTATTTCATTTATTCAGTAGAAGATATTGTTCTTCATATCTCTGTGTTTATTGTAGTCATTCTATTAATCAGTTTGTTCCGCTCCTAAATCCATATAAGTGGTATCAAAGTGGTCTTCTCTTCATTTATTTTTATTCGTGCATGTCCTCGACAAGATCTAGGTACAAGAAGTTGGGACTCGAACCAATCAAGTCATTGCAATATTAATCGTGTCAAGCCCGACAATGACCCATGGGGGATGAAAATAAATATCATGGAGAAAGAGATCCTATTAAAATTTTGATCGAGGAAGCCCTCATGTGACAAAGGAATGAAATGATGGACAACTTTGCGCAAATCTTTCAACGACTACCCACAAGAGAAGCATCTTCATCAAGCGACCATGAAACCCCCTTGAAGGTAAATGTAAATTTTTATATTACATTATTTGAAGGACTGATAGATGAAAATATTGTAGATAAATGGTTGAATCTACTCGAAGGGTATTTTTCTATCCATAATTTTTCCGATAGGGAAAATATTACTTTTGCGCTCCTCAAGGTCATCCCCCATGTTAAGGATTGGTGGGATACTTACTCTAAGAAAAGGGCCATAGAGGAATATGCAATATTTGTGGTTTCCCCTATATGGGATTCCTTCTGGAACACCATTAAATAACAATACTTCCCTGTTGGAAGCTATGAGGACCAGTACATTAGATGGACCACCCTGCGTCAAGCAAGGGACTAGACAGTACCATATTTCATCAATATTTTCCATACCCTGCACACCAAATTGGGTATAAAAGACTCTAAGAGACATATGGTGCTCAAATACCTAGGTTTTTTTCATAGATACATTCAAACATAAATGGAGTTTCTAGACATTGCCTCATTAGGCACTACTTATAGATATGTTGTCAATATCGAGCATAAATTTAAGAAGAAGAGGCAAGATTTTGGATCTGCAAACTCCTCACAGCTGAAGCAGGGTGAAGGTGGTCCCAACCCACACATCAAGGGAATAAGCTAAGATGGCCACTCTCAAGAAAACCATTCTGATCCATAACACAAGAAGGGTAATGAGAAGATGAAGAAGGACATGGGAAAATGGTGTGAGTACCATAAAATCCCTTGGCACAAAAATGAACAATGTCGCTCCAAGAAATCATCCATGGTCGATATGAAGGATTCCAAGTCATAATTCGATTTTGATTCTAAATGAAATCCATAAGGAGGGAAGCGAATTATCAATGTTGAACCTAGTGCCACTGTTTCTACCACCAAAGTCCATCCGTGCAAACCAGAAGAACCATAGGAAGGGGAATGCCTCTTTCACTCACAGATGTGGGTAAAGGGGACTCTGCTTCAGTTCATTATCAATAGAGATAGTCATAAGAACTTGATATTAGCATAGGTTTCCAAGCGTCTGGACCTGCCGACGAAACCGCACCCACATCCCTAAACCATCGACTAGCTTCATCAAGGGAGAGATCTTTGTGTCAACCAACAATGTCATCTTCCCTATGCCATCAACCCTATCAAAGATGAGTTATTTTGTGATATTTATCCCCTTGAATTTTGTGATTTTATTTTAGGACAACCATATTTGTGGAAGCATCATGTTGTGTATGATTCTAGACCCCGCAGTGTCATTATTACTTTGGGTAAACAATTGTACAAGATAC